>JANEYF010002815.1:327500-522433 GCA_029963845.1 Rhamnusium bicolor | reverse complement strand
TTCGTAAAAATGTTGCCAATTGTAATTACCCAGATCTAATTTTAATTTATCGTAATCTATGTATTTTATAAAATTTTCCTGTATACTACGTTGGTTCACTTCTTTTTTTATTGCATTAATATTTAGTATTGTAGCATAATTGTCAGTTAAGCTTGATTTTAAAACACGATAAATATGTATTTTTAATATTACTATCAGTTTTTACGAAAATATGATCAATGCAGTAGCTAAAATTGTCTTGAACCCTAGGTACATTTATAGTACTTATAAAATTGAATTCACTTAAAATGTTTAGGTCATCTGCTGTTATATCATTTTCATTTTAAAATGTTTATATTAATATCACCAAATAGAATATGATAGTCTGAATTATTATTTGACTTTTCTCGAAGATAATTTTTTTAATTTATTATAAAATTTTCTACGTTTGTTGACGGCGGTCTATATATTGCAGTGATTATAATATTTTCATTACTAATATTCATTTTAATTCACAATGCACGGCAATTGTCAATACTAATAAACTTGCTGACATAATTAATTAATTTCTTTATGTATATCACAACCCTGTGATTTTTAATTATGTTACCCTCATTATAAATTATATCGTAACCATTCAACTTCATGTATATATATATATATATATATATATATATATATATATATATATATATATATATATATATATATATATATATATATATATATATATATATATATATATATATATATATATATATATATATATATATATATATATATATATATATATATATATATATATATATATATAATAATCCACTTTTCTGTTAAAACTAAACAATCAAATTAGGAATTGGCTCAAATATATTTCCAGTTGGTCCAAATTTTTTGCTAAACTTCTTATATTTTGATAAAATAATTTGAAGTGAATATAATTTTCAATTTTTAATGTTTTGTTATATTGAACAATATTTTTAATTTCTAAGGTATTTTCTGGTACCTAATTATACTCTCGAATGTATTGATTCATTATTTTTCCTTTTTATTAAATATACAAAATTTCAGAAATAATATTAATATAACCACTACACAACAAGAAGAATACAAAATTATAAATATTTTTATA
This sequence comes from Rhamnusium bicolor, assembly GCA_029963845.1. Taxonomy (NCBI): domain Eukaryota; kingdom Metazoa; phylum Arthropoda; class Insecta; order Coleoptera; family Cerambycidae; genus Rhamnusium; species Rhamnusium bicolor. Next base: position 521,325 of record JANEYF010002815.1, on the reverse strand, counting down.
TAATTAAAATTTAAAGAAAAAAAAAACGAATAAAAAATAAAATCTGATTTGATTACATACACATTAATTTACAGGTATATACTAGTTTTTGTTTTTTTTTGTGTGTTCTAGTCTGAATCTTTTCTAGTTCTATTTGGCCTGATTCAGATTCTCTTCTATATATTTTTTTCTTTTCACGATGGGTAATGGTGATGATCGTTCTTTGTTTTGTGATTCAGTTTTCTTATCTTCGAGAGTATTTCTTGAAGAATGTTTTTCAATTTCAGAAGATTTATAAGAGAAAATCTTTATTTCGGGATTTATTATAGCAGGCGTTGAAGGACAACTGCTTGATTTTTTAACGTCATGTTCCGTAATTTGTACCTTCTTATTTCCAGTTATTTGATTTAAGTTCACTTCCCTCGACTGATCCAGTGAATATACATCATCATTTTCTATTGGCTTATTTCCTTTGATTTTGCAAAAACATTTTTAGAACGTGCTAGTTTGAGATATATCATTAGGACTTGTTGCTCTTCTCTGTCTTCATAGCATAAGATTTTTTCCTTTTATTTTGTTTTATTGATTGAATAGAGATTATTTATATTAGACTCAGAGATTTCTACTTGTAGATCATTTAGTTGATTTAGTACATAATATAGCAAATTTTCTTCAAGTCAAAAAATTATTATATTATCTTTTCTGTATTTTCTTTGCAAATTTACATATCTTATTTCTAAATGTTTGTATTTGTCTTCCAGATCTGTGATTTTGATATTCTGCTGTTCTAGTTTTTCTAATAGTCTCTTGTTTTCGTTTCTAATTTTACTTGTTATTTCTTCTTTATTTAATTTAAGAGCATCCACAAGCTTGTTGTATAGGTCATTATTACTTAACTGATTTTGACCTATTTTCGCTCATTATATTGCTGAGAAACAGTATTTCCAATTATTTGTCTAAGCGACAGAACTAGGAGACTTCGCACACATCGAAAATGTACACTTTTTATCACTTTATGCGTATATAGTTCTTTTTAATATACTTTTATAAATGTTTATATAGTTTTTAATTATTAGAAACAGTATTTCCTCTACATACCTTCTTGTCACTTCGTAAGATATGGTTTCTCTAGTTTATAATTAAATATTTTTAGTGAATATTATAAAGGGTTATCAACTTTTACTATTTGTATGGAATACAATGAAAATACATACGACACGTTCAACAGACTCGAGTAGATCGATTCATTCATTCATTCATTCATTCATTCATTCATTCATTCATTCATTCATTCATTCATTCATTCATTCATCCGTTCATCTGTTCATCCGTTCATCCGTTCTTCCGTTCATCCGTTCATTCGTTCATTCGTTCATTCGTTCATTCGTTCATTCGTTCATTCGTTCAATCGTTCAATCGTTCAATCGTTCATTCGTTCATTCGTTCATTCGTTCATTCGTTCATTCGTTCATTCGTTCATTCGTTCATTCGTTCATTCGTTCATTCGTTCATTCGTTCATTCTTTCATTCATTCATTCATTCGTTTATTCATTCATTCGTTTATTCATGCATTCATTCATTAACATATTCATTCATTCACTCATGCATTTGTACATTCAATCGTTCATTCATTTATTCATGAAATGGTGAATTGGTTTAAACGCATTAGAGAGTGAGCTAGAACAACATTATTTAAATATTTCGTATTATTATTTTCTAACGTTTACAAAGAACTTATCACAGATAAGTATAACATATATGTATTTTTTTAAACAATAATTTTCCTGGCTATTTGCCAAAATGCTGAAACTTGGATTATAAAAAGATAATATGCACATTATGTTATTTTTAATTATAACTACTTTGTTCAGTAAAACCGAAAATAAATAAAATAAAAGTACTCACTAATTGAACAATCACATCAAAATTTTAAAACTTCCATAGACACGTGTTCTGCATTTTTGAGTCGTCAGTATAGCCCTTTGAAAGCCTCGAAAGTAACTGCGAATCTTAGTAAATCCTAATGTAATAAATATTAATGGCTTCAGAGAACAGAAGAATTTAAATTATATAATGGAAATTCCCCTTACAGTTAGAATAATTTAAAACAAATTAGATATCCTTTTCTTGGTAAAAGTTCTATCAAAATATGGAATAAAATGAAAATGTAATAACGGTAAAAATTTTTTTTTGCTAATTATTGTTTTCTAACTTTTACAGAAAACTTATGACAGATAAATATGACATATATTTTTTAGACAATTATTTTACCGACTATTTGCCAAAACACTGAAACTTGGATTATGCCATTACTATTTATTACATTAGGATTTATTAAGATTCGCAATTTTTGTAAAAGTTAGAAAATAGTAATTAGCAAAGAAACAAATTTTTTAGCGTTATTAGATTTTCATTTCGTTCCATATTTTAATAGAACTTTTCCCAAGAAAAGGATAACAATTTTTTAAATATTTCATATTATTAGCTGTTAATTTTAAATTTAGATTTTTTGAAAGTTGCATTTGACAACTTGTTTTAGACTACTCTGGTATTTGGATTGAAAACCAAACATCTCGACTTCTCGTGACTTTGGTTTGTAACGAAGTGATTTTATTTTATTAAGTTAAGTTAGGTAGCTAGGTGTTATTTGTCTGTTTGAAAAATATTTTATCCATTATAGTACTGCGCTTGTAAATAATAACAGTTTAATTATTAATTAACGATAGGTAGTATTGATATGTTTTTATGAACATTCCACATACGCCGGCAGTACGCGAATCGCGAAACGCGAGGCGCGCATATTACCCCCCGCACTCCTGTGTCCCGCGCTACCATGAAGGAGCCCGAGACTGAAAACAATTAAATTAGTTGCCGTCCAGCTGCCAACCGAGGAACCACGCCGATCAGCACAGTAAGTAAACTCGTGAGTATAAGGATATATTGGTATTTAAATTTCATGCGGAATTATTCTAAGTCGATAAACGGGTGACGTAGTTGTCATATACCGCGCATGACTACCGTGTCTCATCCTACTCCTGCGTTGGCAGTGTCTAGTAGCATGAGGATTTTTACAATCAAGTTAGTTTCCGTCTGACCGCCACTAGAAGCACCTCGCCGACTTGGATAGTAAGTAAATTCGTGAGTATAAAGAAATAGGTAATTATGCGGAATTATTCTAAGTCCACAAACGGGTGAAGTAGCTGTAATAAACCGCGCATGACTACCGTATCTCATCCTACTTCTGCTTTTTGGCAGTGTTTAGTAGCACGAGGATTTTACAATTAAATTAGTTCCCGTCTGAACGCCATCCAAAGCACCACGCCGACTTGGACAGTAAGTAAACTTGTGAGTATAGAGGTTCATAGGTATACAAAGGTAATTGCGAATTTTTCTAAGTCGATAAACGGTGACGTAGTTGCAATATTTCGCGCATGACTACCGCGCTCATCCTACTTCTGCTTTTTGGCAGAGTTTAGTAGCTTGAGGATTTTTCAGAGTATCCGAGAACAGTCCGTTGCTGCCGCCCGTACCGTCCAGACGTGCCGACACCGACCGCTCCAGAGTGGAAGCCAGCCCAGGATCCGGAAGTAGGTAGCAAGGTTTGAGAAAGGTTTGGTAAATAATCGGTATTACTTGGCTGGTGAGTACTTTCCGGGCTTTATTTAGAGTTTATGAACCGCGAGCGCTAAGACGTATCCGCCTCATATCCTTCCCTAGAACGGGAGAGCGGCCGAAAGTTGGAATTAGAACCGCGTTACACCGCGTGTTCTCCAGGCCACCTGAGCACGTAAAAAATTCTGCAGGGTGACTTGGAGATACTAGCATTTGATACCGCGTGTCCTCTAGGCCACCTGCGTCCGTTTTTTGGCAGGGTGATTTAGAGGGATTTCCGTAACCGCGTGCCTGCCAGGCCACCTGAGCACGTAAAAATTCTGCAGGGTGACTTGGAGGTATCGTCCGTAATCGCGGGTCCGCCGGGCTACCTGAGCACGTAAAAATTTTGCAGGGTAGCTTGGGAGCTTTGACCATACCGTCGTCGTCTTAGATTTGCAACCGTTCGGCTTGCCACTCCTTCCCCCCCTCCAACTTGAACCGCGTTATACCGCGTACCCTCCAGCCCACCTGAGCACGTAAAAATTCTGCAGGGTGACTTGGAGGTACTGTCAGTTTACAACCGCGTGTTCTCTAGGCCACCTGAGCACGTAAAAATTCTGCAGGGTGACTTAGAGGTACTTCCGTAACCGCGTGCCGGCCAGGCCACCTGAGCACGTAAAAATTCTGCAGGGTGACTTGGAGGTAGCGTCCGTAACCGCGGGTCCCCCGGGCTACCTGAGCACGTAAAAATTCTGCAGGGTAGTTTTGAGTTTGACCATCCCGTCGTCATCATCAATTCGCCACTGTTAGGCTTGTTACTCCTTTCCCCCCCCTTACCGTAACCGCATTCAACCGCGTGCCCTCCAGGCCGCCTGAGTCCGTTTTCTTTGGCAGGGCGCCTTGGAGGTACTAGCTTTGGCATATGATAAGACCGGAACCATCCATCAGCCAAGCGATAATAAGTAACCGCTTTAGATAGGCATAGTTTGCTTGTATTGGCGCTTGCTTCCCCTCCTGGTATCCGTCCGCCGTCTGCTTATGACCGATTAATTGATTGCCGTTTACCGGCTTACCGTATCGCACCGCTTGACCGCCCGCTTACTGCCCCGCTTGTCCGTAGTTAAGACCTTAGTAGTATAAGACCGCTTGTAGAATAAGACCGCTTGTAGTTAAGACCGTTGTAGTATAAGTTGTAGGTACTAAGGTGTGTATAAAGTGTAAATAATAATTAGTGTGTAGAATAAATGTACATATATTGAATGAGAGTCTGTTCCTTAACTGTAGTGTGTAAGTTTCCTTTTTCCCGACCCCTGGCTTAGCCGTATCTTCACTGCAGTTGCCCGGCCTCTATCGTCCCGCCGATAGAGTAAAGTGGTGTTTCTGCACTCTAAACAGAAACTGGCGCCCGAGATCTCCGTACCGTGAGCACCGCCGTAGTGTTGGGCGGCAAAGTGACACTTCTGCTCTTGGGTAGAGCAACGAAGGACGTCACAGGTTATTTCATGATATTATTTTATATTGTCTTGTTGCATTGGTTATGATGGATTTTTGCTACTCTCAAATCACTTTTGAACTTTAAATATTTTGTAAACAAAACTTATAAAATTCAACTAACAGATTTCAGACACTGTTGTTTAGAATGGTTAATTAGGTTAATTAGGTACTTACCCCATTGGTGTCAACCAAAAGTGACATAAGGGATCGGTAAAGACTTTACCAGTCTCTTATGTCACGTTGCGCTAGACTAGTAAAAATGTATTTTCCACTCAAAAAATTGACCAAAAACAGTTAGCCTTTTTGATAGTTGCAGAAAGAACATATAAATATATAAATACACATACAAATTTATTTTTTAATTTTTTATATAATCCACACAATGAATTTGATGTTAAATTTAGTAAAAAATAAACACAATAATAAGATTAGTAAAAATATAAGATTAAAGTTCATCTTTTGATGCATTATATTCATCTTCATCAAAATCGCTTTCTGTCCAGTCTCCTCTTCTCTGTGGTCTCACTGCAACTAATAGTTCCATCATTTCAGGATATACTGAAATTTTTTTTTTATTACTGTCTAAGACTTGTAATGTATGGATCAGAACTTACTAAAAGTCTAGATTCGTGTTAATTCCCGAAATTTTTCTGGTAGAATTTTTCTATATAATTTGAGATCTTTGTTGCAGGATTCCTGGTCGACCTGGAGCTTGATGTGTTGATGTAGAAATTTCCAAATAATTCTTAGTGTTTTCTTAAACTACACTATTCAACAATGTTTTATTTGATGCAAGAAATCTAAAATTTTGCCTCCAAAATTGTTTCCATTTTAATGCGAATTTAAAGCAAATATCACGAATTTATTTCGAGAAATGCTCCCTTTTCTGTATTATTGACTTCTTCCGGAACGCCCATAATTTCACAGACATTTTTTTGACGAACAGTATGCGTTTTGCATTACAAATCTTTTTTTTTTAGATAATACATTATAACATTTTGTTAAATCAGCTATGTATACTTGGGGCTTTAAAATGAATACTCAAAAATTGTGGACGTGGAAATTTTTTTATAGCTCAAATAAAAAATTTAAATAGAAAAAACAATGTATTTCTGCAAGTAGTTAATTAAAATTTTGGCACAGTAAAACCGATTAACGTATTCACAAAATATTATAAGCACATTAAAATACATACCTTCAGTTTTCTTTTGAATTGCAACTTAAGTACTTCCACATTACCAATTCCGAGAAATGCAACAAAATGAAGAGGGATTATTTTACCACTAATTGCAGAAAACAGCTAAAGATCTTCGCTGTTTAAAGGCTAGTGGCAAATATTTACTAAGTACTGTAATTATCCTACTAGAATTTCCATATAATTCGGTTTGATTCCAGGAAGGTTGCTTTTTTATTTTTGACCAAAATTAATCGTTTCTGAACCACTGTGCCTCGGTATAATTTAGTATTTTAAGTATTTTATTTGCTGTTGTGGTATGAAAAAGTTTTAATAGGTAAGGTATCTTATCATTCGGAATGACAGAATTTAAAATGAATGCCAGACTCTTAAAGTATTAACTACAACTTTCAGATCTCCAAAAGATACATTTATGTCACGCTTTTCTTATATTCCTTCACTTTTATATCGGATAATTTTATTTAGAGGTAAGTTAGCGAAGATCGTATAAACTGTAGCTATCACGAAACAACAGACAGAAGGATATAAATGGTCTATTACTCAGTGTTTATTATATGAGACGAAATTCCACGCATGACGGAACTTGAGGGACTCTAGACGAAACCATATTCCGAATTTTTTTTTTAATATACTATTTAAGATAAGTCCTTCTTCATTCACAAAAGTGTCAAAACGATATCCGATAAAAACATTCTCATCAATCGTATTTATAACTTCATAAATCCTCTTTTTTAAATCTTAAAAGCTATTGACTCGAGTCTGGTACAATCTATATGTTACATAAATCTATAAAGTTCATTTATATCAGTTGAATGGGAAAGCCATTAAATCGGATTCACTTTACCGATTCAACTTAAAAGAAAATTTCTGTGTAGTAACTTCAAACAAGTCTATATAGTTATTGGATTCTTTTCGAAACGTATTTTAAAAGACGATTGCCCATAAAGAGATCCATATTCTTATATATTAGGTAGTATTGAAAATACAACTTTTGCAGATTACCAATCCTTCAGGAGAGTCAATACATAACATTTAATTAATTCAATCTTAATGGACTCGGATAAGAGTATTCTAGTTCACATTTCATGTACGGACGAATATGATTACAATAAACGAGGGTTGAAACATTATTGTGATGTTTTGAAGAGAGATCGAGTTTTTGCTGTAACACCTAAGTTGAGTGAAAACTAATATCACAGAGTTCCTGGCTATACGGAGGCGAAAGAAAGCCTTCCCGCCAAAATTAAATTTGTAAGCGCATGTGCATAATCGCCATTTTTTAACTGGTATATCAATCAACCTCACTTTTGTCACAGTTTTTGTGTTTACGCTTATTCGTTTATTGTGTTTGTTTATGTTCAGGTTTGTGAGCTTTTCTTCATTTGCTAGGTGTTTAATTAATTAGAGATGTTCTGTGTTGTGTTGCATTGTTATTATAAAAATGTTTCGTAAAGGAGGAACTGTTTGTGTTTTTCACAGATGTGCGTTGAAAACTGGTGGAAATATATCCCTATTTTCTTTTCCAAATGATCCTTTAAGGAATGTAAAAAAATTAATGATGATATAGAGCTGACAATATAATGATGGACAGATAAATATTGTTAATTTTCAAGTCATCAAACAGTGAGTGAACTAAGGGTTTTAGTGCAATTTGATGCATTTTCTCTGAAATTCATCGCATTTGATTAATAAAAACTTCATTATGATGTATGAAAATTCAAGAGATTGAAATGTATCTCATATAGTATATTGGAATAATAATTATTTCTATTTTCAGAGCTGAATCGTGGCTGAGAGTTTGTAAGTATGTGAGAACCCTTCTGAAAAAAAAATCTCACAAGGTGGTGGAACCCGGAAACATTTATTTCAACACGCAGTTCCCACTATTTTTCCTGAAAATTTGAAGCGTTTATTAGTGTAAGATATTGCAGTTGATGTTAGTTGTTAGCAACCACCCAGAAAAGTTGTGGTTATTTTTGGTAAGTAATATTTACAAATTAAGAATTACTGTGTAACTAAAAAATAATAATAACAGTTTTTAAATAACCTCACATGAGCACAATGAGCAGTTTTGTTATTCATAATAATATACCATTAAGGTAACCAGGGTTGCAAATAAATTTATTATGGGTTGCCCATGGAATACCCTTAGATATTCAATTGCGTGTTTGAGGATTGCTATCTGTTACAAAAAATATATTCCACTATACAAAAACCAAGAAATGAATATACTTGGTTTAGTAAAATAACAAAAATATTGTTAATGTTTTTATTATTTGTATCTGGTCATTATCCTATGTAAATTATTTATAAAATTATTCATGTTACACAGGTTCATTTGTGTTAGTGAGTTTGTAAATTATGTTGGTACTCTACAGTTTAAATATACAGGGTGGGGTACTAGTGCGTCGGACCTCGATATCTCGAGTTCTACGATGGCTAGACATTTTTTAAAAATTGCAAGTAAACAAGATAAAAAAGTCTATAACTGGAAATTATTTTCGAATATACAGGACAAGCCAAGACGAAATTACAGGACAAGTGCCTTTTTTTAAAATGGAATGCTATGTATATTAGTACTTTTTTGACGCCTCTTTCTAGGTTCTATTCATTCCTATATTATTATTGGTTATCTCCCAACCACTTTAATGTAATGAATTTTTTTGTTGAAATAATGCCATCTGCAGATGGATATTAAAAAAATCACCACAGTCACAATTATGGGTTTTAAGAAAAACTTATGTGAATACCAGTTACAAGACATCTAGTTAATGTTTTTGAATCATTTTCATTTCCTAAAAATGTACAGGGTGGCCAAAAATTAGTATTTAATTGAGAACTTTTCAAATTGAATTTTCTCAATTTTTTCAAATGAAACACCCTGTATATTTTTCGACGATGTGATGTAGAAATGAAAAACGAACATTTTTTGTAAGTACTTCCCTATGGCTAATTGCAACCATTTTCGTTTTATAAATAAATAAGTGTCAAATTCAAGAATAAACTTAAAAAAGAGGTTCCCTCAATAATTCATTAGAAAAATTTATAATAGGTGTTCAATGTGTTGCCCATTTTGATTGACACACGTCTTTATGCAATTTTGAAATGAGACCATTTAGTGGGACCATTTCCATTGAAATGAGTAAATAGTATTTAACCAGTCCTTTACTGTAATGTTCTTTTGTAAATTTTTTTTGCTGTTTTCGTTATTCGACAAGCAATAAAACCTCAGTTTGGTATAAATTGTCGTATACAAAGGAGCATTTATCACACTTATCCGTTGTTAGTTACAATTTGTATTGAATTTAAAATATTTGGAATTTTACAATATGAATTTTAATAAAGCGGAACTTGTAGATATGACTTTTGTTTTGGGCGAGTCAGACAGAAATTGTTTACTTGCCAATAGAATTTATCACCAACGTTATCCTGAAAGAAGGCTTCCTGATGTTAGCAGTTTCCAAAACCTTCTCGATAGATTTCTGGAAACTGGAAATGTCGAATATAAAAAAATTTAAAGAATAAAACGTGTTGTGAACGAAGAAAATGAGTTTTCTGTGGTGCTGGCAACGGTTGAGAATCCCCATGTTAGTCAAAGAGAAGTGATCTCATTAGTAGGAATAAGTAGACGGTCTGTGGGTCGAATCTTAAAAACAAATAAGTTGCATACATATCATATTCAAATGCACCAGGAATTATCTGATGACGATTTTCAATAGCGCCTACAATTTTGTAATTGGGCCAGAGGTAAAATGCAAGTTGATGTCAACTTCTTCAATAATGTTTTATTCACTGTTGAGGCAACTTTTCATAAAAATGGATGGAATAGGCACAATTTCCATTACCATGCTTCTGAAAATCCTCACTTTTTTTATGCAAGTTGATAACCAACACAGATGGTCTATAAACGTTTGGGGAGGAATTATTGGAGAACATGTAATAGGGCCACATTTCTTTGACGGTACATTGACTGGAGCTATTTATCTTCATTTTTTGGAAAACTGTCTGCCACAATTATTGGTAAATCCCCCTGGAATAATTCGAAATAGGATGTGGTTTCAGCAAGACGGTGCTCCACCACATTATTTAAATGCAGTTAGAGACCACTTAAATAATACCTACCCTCATCAATGGATTGGAGGAAATGGACCCATTAAATGGCCTGCTAGATCCCCAGATCTTATAAAAATGGATTTATTTTTATGGGGATACGTGAAGGATATTGTTTATAGAGACACACCAACAATAGTACAAAATATGAAGGAATAATGACTGCCTTTAGATCTGTCACACCGGCAGTTTTAGGAACAGTGGGAACCTCATTTCAAAAGCGCATAGAGATGTGTGTCAATCAAAATAGCCAACAATGTGGAACATTTGTTATAATTTTTTCTACTGAGTTATTTGAAGAAACCCCTTTTTTTAAGTTTATTTTTGAATGTTGTAATTATTGCTCAATAAAACGAAAATAGTCATAGGGAAGTACTTACAAAAAATGTTCGTTTTTCATTTTTACATCACATGGTTGTAAAATATACAGGGTTTTCTATTTGAAAAAATTGAGAAAATTCAATTTAAAAAGTTCTTAATTGAATACTTTTGGCCACCCTGTACATTCTTAGGAAACGAAAATGATTCAAAAATATTAATTAGATGTCTCGTAACTGGTATTCACATAAGTTTTTTTTAAAACCCATAATTGTGACTGTGGTGATTTTTTTAATATCCATCTGCAGATGGCATTATTTCAACATAAAAATTCATTACATCAAAGTGGTTGGGAGATAGCCAATAATAATATAGGAATGAATAGAGCCTAGAAAGAGGCTTCAAAAAATATACTGATATACATAGCATTCTATTTAAAAAAAAGGCACTTGGTCCTGTAATTTCGTCTTGGCTCGCCCTGTATGCTCGAAAATAATTTCCAGTTATAGACTTTTTTATCTAGTTTACTTGCAATTTTTTAAAAAATTTCTATCTATCGTAGAAGTCGAGATATCGAGGTCCGACACACTATTGCCCCACCCTGTATATATACATACATATACATATATACATATATATATATATATATATATATATATATATATATATATATATATATATATTATATATATATATATATATATATATATATATATATATATATATATATATATATATATATATATATATATATATATATATATATATATATATATATATATAGTGGTGAGAGGTATGAAACTTCTCATATGGTCTGAATGCTACTATCCGACCGACATCCTAGATGTCTCTGTGGCGGATAGCGACTTGCATCACAGCAAGTACCGAGAGCGGCGACCCCTAGCCCAGGTGGACTAAACTAATGTGTTATTAAATATGATTTGAAGGAAACAACTACTCAGCGGGCAAATACCCCGACCTGCATTGAATTACACCTTCAAATCATGATAGATTGATAGCCAATATCATTTGTCAATTCCTAACCAGACATAGATCGATTTCGAACTTATTTGTTCTCTTCAGTATGCCATAGGTTATGGAACAGACAAATGATAGTGGCCAACCTGCTATTGATCTATCATGATTTGAAGGTGTAATTCAATGCAGGTCGGGGGTATTTGCCCGCTGAGTAGTTGTTTCCTTCAAATCATATTTAATAACATATATATATATATATATATATATATATATATATATATATATATATATATATATATATATATATATTATATTTCAAACTGGGAGGTATTAAAATCAGCTAACCAACTACTCAGTTCAAAAATTTTTCATCTCATTACAACTGCAATATGATATTCCATTTTTTGGCCAATACTATAGAAAACAGAAAACCTATTACAACATTACTGTAAAAGAACTTGGTTTTATATTAAATATAATTAGATAATTTGTCATTCGACAAAGTACTTACAAACAAAAAAATTATTCTTAGGGACAGCAGAAACCTCGAAAGACAAGTCTGCGTACAAATATATTTGACCGTTTAGAATTGTCAAGTGGTACTTAGTCAGATAATACCACAAATTTGAAGGCTCCAATTGAAAAATGTAACGCAGTTAATTATTAAAAGTAAAATGACAATGATTATAAAAACTGAACGAAATTTTCGGTTTTGCTTATACATTGTTTAGGCTGAAATCTGAAAAAATTGATTATATAATAATTGACATGACAACTTGGGTACGATAGATTTCAACACCTACTAAATTAATTCCTAATTAGTTTTGTCTAATAGTATCCGACCGAAATTTTTTTGGGCTGGATCTTCTTAGTGCAAATGAAGAATTATCAGTACATTAGTGATTTTCCCCCAAATGCCTTCTACAATTTACTTCTACTAATTAATTTATACTCCTTTTTTTTATAGATCACCATTGCTGTTCCTACAGAAAAATAAAACTGAAATTGTTACGTTCCCTAAATATTTTTTTCATGAGACAGATATAATTTTGTGTCTTTATATTAGGGCAGTGCCTGATAGGGTTTTTGCTCATACGTATGTGTCTAATGAATTATTTTTAACCATCATTTGCTGACGGTATGACTCGACAAGGCTGTTAAGGGAAACTAACTGGTCATGTGGTTTTCGATCATTTATGAAGACACATAGTATAAGAATATAATGCACTGTATTTATAAACAAAGATTTTAAAATTATTTGCAGTACATGGATGAATCAGTAAAATTAGCTTCATTTTTGCTCATTTTGGGAGGTTATACTCGGAGGCTGTGTAAACGAAATTGTTTTGTTAAAAATATTGAACAAAAATTAACATTTTTATAAATAACAAAATCTAATTACAAATTAAAAACTTTTTTTATTTTGGCGTTTTTCTCAGCCTCATCACTCCTCCTATAACAGATTTTTTAAATATTTCCAGTTATTAGCAGAAAAATACAATTGTACCCAGGAGGCAGTGTGAACAAAATTGTTTTGTTGAAAATATTAAAGAAAAATTAACATTTTCATAAACAATGGAATCTCTACAAAATAAAAATTCTACAAAATGCTTTCAAATTAGTCTATCAATTACCTAATTTCAAAAAATTTCCTACCATTGTATAATAGTAATTCAGAATATTAACTGGAAGTTTCAAATGATAGTAGCTTTTATTCAGTTTGAAACACATTGTTATTTCAGTGTAGACTGAAATTTAGTGAAAATTTAACAACACATTTCTCTCAGTAAGGACGTAACTGGTACACCAGGTCACATAAACCAGACCATTAAAATCTTATAGAAACTGGCAAAGCCTTCGCCTATGTATAGCTAGGTACTTTGTGCTAATATAAAGACAAAACCACGAAGGGGCGGTCACGGTCACCCATCAGCTACACTGCACTGCCCTCACGAATTCACGATTGTGGATCCCCTCCGCTGCTAATGGTAAAACGTAAATTGCGCATACCAAAAAAAATGATAATAACCTTTATTTACCATTCAAGATACAATTAAGTACATATGGCATGTCAATAAATAAAAAAATATATAAAAATAATACTAATATACATAACCAGCATATAAAATATTCGTAGTCATTATCTTAAAAAACTTCTAGATGCAGATTAATCATAGTTTGACAAGATATTTAAAAAAAAATCCACATAAATTTAAAATTAACAATAAAATATAATTACACGATACATACAAATAAATACCTAAATATATACGTTCACATAAATATATATACAATTTTACATACAGTACAAAACTTAATTGTCACATGATACAAAAAGATGAACACTTCCCTCAAAATAAATTATAATTTGGCATCTAAATATTCTTGAGTTGAATAAAAAGATTTTTCAATAAAAAAAGATTTGTTTGTTTTTCAAATTTGACACTATTTATCTTTTTTTAAATGCAATGGTAGTTTATTAAAAATTACAGTAAAATTATATACAGATGACTTTTTTTAACACGCTTTTATTAGCTTCACTTGTATGTTTGTTTGTTTGTTTGTTTGTTTGTTTGTTTGTTTGTTTGTTTGGGCAAGTCTTAGTCGACGCGAAACGACGGACTCCTCGGGCGTGAGTTCAAATCCCATGGCTGAAATAAAAAAATATTTTTTTTTTTCAGAAATATCTGTTGGATCGTAATATGTTATAATATCAGCATCAATAAGCAATATAAATATAGTTTAAAAAAACTACAAAACACGCTTTCATAGCACATCAAACTAAAAAGTGAAAAATAAATATAGTTTAAAAAAAACTAAAAAACACGCTTTTAAAGCACATCAAACTAAAAAGTGAAAAATAATTATTAATATAAACTGAAAACAATAATGAACGAAAAATACTAGTATTATTGTGAAAAAAGCGTGGGGCGCTTTGTGCCATATTTTTCGTATATCGAGCAACCCACGCTTTTTTTCACAATAATACTAGTATTTTTCGTTCATTATTGTTTTCAGTTTATATTAATAATTATTTTTCACTTTTTAGTTTGATGTGCTTTAAAAGCGTGTTTTTTAGTTTTTTTAAACTATATTTATTAAAGAAAGAGGTTTTATGTGATGCAATATTCAAATTGTTTCCATGTCTGGTGCTATAGGTATGATATTCACCCACACATTTAAAGTACGATTTTTGTTTAAGAACAGAACATATTTCTATAAGAATATATTAGAATGTTTTTAGTTTTGAAAACATCTTTACAACCAGCCCTCGGTGGTATATTAAAGATTAATCTAATACGTTTTTATCCTATTAATACCCTATGGTTTTTCCAACTCACCAAGAGGGAATATTATTGGCCACGTGACAGTAAGCTAGCAATTCATAAATATTTAATAGCGAAAAAATTATAGTTTATGAATCATTATTTCTGATTAATGAAAAAAAAATAGCACAGTTCCATTAAAAAATTTCCATAGGACCCCTACGGAAATGAAAATGAAAATTAAATTCCGTTTTTTGGAAAAAACCTAAAATGCTGGTACCTATCAGTAATTCAAACAACTGTTTTCTTCTTTACAGACAAGTCTATAACCTTGCTAATAATTTCCATAGCCTACTTAGTAATTTTCTTACATCGCATTCATTTGACGCGGCCATTTTGAAAAAATTAAAAATATTTTCGTATCTCACTTATTTTTTGGAATTTTTAAAATCTGAAAAAACTGTTGCATTTAGAAATTTATGCTTAATGAGAAACCATCAATAAAATATAGTCATTATATTTAAGAAAATGTCACTTCCGGTTCAACCGGAAGTGATATTTTCATTCCTGTTAGTCTAAAAGTAGCCCATTATTGTCTAATTTATGTGTACCAAAAACCAAATTTTTAAATTCAAAAACAACCAAAATATTGAGGGCGTACATTGACTCGTGGCCACCCGGTATATCATAAACATATATCGCAATATATTATCTTACCTCTTCACTCCCAGATACCACAAGTCCAATGTATTAACAGGTACTCTACCTTTTTGAAGACATAATCGATCCTTTAATAGCCGACGTGATGGAGTGGATTGGAAAACATACAAAATGATCAAAATAATTAGCTCTTACTGGTGCTCAATAATTGTGGTCATGTTTCATAAACTAATAAAATGTGCCAGTAAATATAAGCCCATAGTATTAACTCAAGAGACCCAGGTGAGATTTGTCAACAAATCAGTTATTTAATCACTTACCCACTGGTACCATCTAATAAGGAGTGGCGCCATCTTATTTTAATGATTTACCAATAACAGGTTTCCAGACATGGGTGAGTAAAAATGGAGCAGTAGAATGGCCAGCTACGCATCTTGATTTAATACCATTGGACTTATTCTTATTGGGATATTTGGTAGGCTATAAAACACAACTACTAATATTGAACACATTACGAACTGAATCTCACAAGTGCAGACCACTTCGTCTGCTTCCTACGGTAAGAGATTAAAATGGGTTTTCTCTAATAACTCAAAACAGCTTAGCCAATTTTAAGTCTTTTACATCAAAAGATTAAAAAGATTTAAATTAATATATTTTGATTTTGAATTTGGAGTGCCTGCGAGCTAGAGGCTGAGTATTACAAGATACCGTCTACATTTTTTCTACCTATTTAGGTTTTGCGATAGAGTATAAACTTTTCAAATATATATAGTCTAATGTTTCAGAAATAGGTAATATGTAAAAACTGATCATAATGAACACCATCCAATGTTAAAAATATAGTATAATGAAAGATACTGTAGATTCTAAGCTGGGATTAAGGATATTTTTATTTCCACATTTATAATTATAATAGAAAATATAGCATGTAATATTTTTGAATTATAATTAGAACGAAGTTTATGTATCGTTTTATTTTTCAAGATAGATTTAATTAAAGGGGATATATACATACAGAGTGGGCCAGATTTTAATCGGGAAACTTGAAGACTCGATAGAACATTCTAATACCTTTATATGACAAATTCATATTATTTTGGCGATTGAAATCTGGACCACCCTGTACATATATTAGTTGTTGGTTAAAATTTATCATTTTCGACTATTTCGTACTTATTTTGATACTTTTAACAGTACAAAATATGCCTTACTTAATTTCGGGTAATAAATAATATATACAACATTATGTTTAGATGTGGTCATGAAGGATTTGGAAACAAACTTCGGAACAAAAGAGAAATTTGAAGACAAAATTAGAAAAGTTTCAGTCCCTTTCAGAAATTTCATGTCACCCAGATTAACCCACAAGAAATTTATAACCTTTATAATTAAGTTCTATTTTTGGCAATATTCCATTTACAGTTAAACAACAATATATGTGTACATTGTCATTATTAGTTGAATAATTCTGTTATTTCCAATTACAAAAAATTTAACTCACAAAACTATATTTCTTACAGTAATAACGTATGAATGCATATATTTACATCCTACTGACATGAATGATTTTCTTACAATTTTGAATAAAGCTTTCCTTTTGATAAAAATATTTAACGGGTGCATTACAATGATCACATAGGTAATTTACTAATCGAAAAGCAAAAACTGATAATGAGAGTCTTATTGGGTGCAGTAAAATTACATTCGAATAAGTGATAGCCAGAATATGAGAGGTTTTACTTAAATCGAAATAATTTTCTTTGATAAACTCTGGTTGATAACAAAATTTAATAAGAGGCAACAAAAGTTGGAAATAGGATTGTCCAACTATAGAAAAAATTTTAAATGTACTAAATACACAGTTGCAAATTAGACTTCTTTGTAACTGAATGATAATAATAATATTATTTGGTCCGGCAAACTCTTCACAGTGCACCCTGAACAGGGCAGCCTTGCATGACATTCCATTTTCTATTTTAATGCATGACAAATGTCGTAGTACCACGCCTAACCACACTGCTATTCCCCCCTTTGGTGACAGCTGAAGAGCCACTCACTCACAAGAGGATGGTGGTCTAAAATTGCTTCACCTGATGGTCCCAATGTTGATGAACGCAATGGACAAGGGCGCTTAGAGTAGACAAGGGAACTTCCAGATGACTTGCTGACTTGCTACGAGAGCAACGAAATTGCACGATTGTATACACTTTGATGTGAAATGCACCCAGAGCCTTCTCTCAACAACACCTGAGCGTTCAAGTATTATATTTGCGTCAAAAGAAAGAAGTGCTAATAGTACCAGCCGCACTTCTACTGCATCACATAGCAGCCGACGGAGAACATTTCATAGGGTACACCGAAGTTGACATAAGGACGAGTTGCCCTAGCGCCACAAGGCCTGGCTCAAATAAACGCGGTCATTAATGAGACAATCTTAAAAGATTCAGACATTTGGCAGATTAACTGTGCCATATACAACGCCTCGAAGCAACTCATCTCACGAGATAGTTCAAATTACATCTCAAGCGGGATCGAGAAAATCCAAGCGTTGAGTACAAAATATCGAGCGCATGATACAGTCGGCCAGACAGGCCGCTTTTCTGATCCAAAGTGTGCTGGATTATATAACAATAGGTAAAACATTAAGCTCAAAATATTGGCATAGTAGCCGGGTTCAGACGCCAACACCAAACTCTAAATCTAACAGTCACATGTGACAACAAGCAACAGTCTAGATAAGATTTGCGCGCTATGGCTATCAAGAAAACTATAAAGATACGGGTGAGGAGTACGGAACAAAACAAATTATTCTATTCGAATCTTTACTACCCATTTCAAGAGCCAGAGCAGGGAATCTATAAAAGATGCGACGCGTCTGTTCAACAGAGGCGCTTAAGAAATTGTACACTTCGAAGCTCTCTCTGACAAAGACACTTTCAGAAATCAGAGGAAGTGTGTTCGCCAATTAGTACGGGAGATATTTAAGAAATTCTTGTTGGTACTAAAAACCTCATTGTCCCAGACCCAGACAACATAAACAACTCTGGTGGTGGAGGAAAATTCCTTCCATTCACCGCCGTCTGGCGTGAGTTTTCAACACGTGGTAGACAGCAGATTCAAGACTGATTTATCGAGGAACATACTATACTCATCCATAAAAGGGGGCTCTTTTGATTCGAGGAATTTAGGCCGACCACTTTCCTCAACTACTGCTACAAGATATTTATTTACACGTATCTTTTATGCTAGGACACCGAGGCCTGTTGATCCGATCTTCCAACAGATATATCAGAAATTTTTCAGTGCGAGTCTCTGAGTCTTCATCTCTTCTGCATCTCACTGCTGTTGTTGTCTGTTGAGCGTCACTAAACCCGCAGATAGTAATTCAAACCAGCCAGCGACCGGAGGCATTAGATCATCCTTTCATTTATTTTAAACTGTATGCCTCCAGAAAGCGAGAATTACAAAACAATCTTAGAGTGGTCGAATAATATACGCGAGTAATTGGTATGAAATTCGGGTTAGACAAATATGTAGTCGTCTGCCTGAAGAGGGGACAGATGCGGGCAATTCTTTGAAGATGCGCCGCTCGAGGATGGAAGTATTCTGCGATAACTGGATGCCGGAGAGATCTATATCTTGGTGTACAACAACGTCACATACAGGATATAAAAAATAAGAGGTGCTCCTCGCTGCAATACAGACTCCTACTCCGGAAGATTCGATTTTCTGACTTTCGGGAAAGAACAAGGTGTGTGAGACTAATGCTTGCCATTGTCATTCTTCTTTACTCCTTTGGGGTAGTAAAGTAGCAGTAGAAGGCCAAATGCAAAAGGCGGTCAATCTAAATTCTCTCCGTCTCCATGATTCAGGAATCTACAGCTACTAACTCTGAGGGATGTGGGCAGTGGCTGTAGATAATTTGCTGGCGAGGCTCCCGTGGGATTCGGAGACCACTAGAGATATGTCCAGCGTTGCGTAAAACCAAAATAATAATAATAATAACAATAATAAGGTGTGCCATTGGATCTTTCATGCGGTATACCCTTAGCGGCAGAGGCAAATCTATCTGATATGGAAGCAAAAGCGCCTCTGTCTGTTAAATATCAATGACTCCCCAGACTTAACCATACTGAGGACTTAAATGTCAAACAAGTATTGCGAAATTTTATTCATCATAACTACTTGTTTTACTTTATTCTATATAATAGGAAATTATCAGTTAAAATAAAATGATCCAGTTTCACTATTCTCCTAATTTGATTTGCCTTACGCCAATTAGATATGGGTACTCGGCAATGTCTAAATACAGTATTTACACTTATGAATAGTGTTGTTATTGTAATGTCGATAATAGGAATCGTATTTTTTATTATAATGTTATCATTGGTTTAAACGTCACGGCTTAAATTTTAATTCAATATTCAATCAATGACCATATATTTGAAATGACTTCCTGTAACACTAACTATCACAATAGCATACTTTATTAGCTATTTATTTACTGATTGTATGATTAATGAATACATTATTAACCTAATGTATTGTAAACAGGTGAGATTATTACGGATACGAATTAATAATGGTTTAAAGATTTTCATTAAACATTTTAGCCCGGCAATAATCTGGTAGTAGATAATTTCATCAAGAGTATTAGAATTTTAATAACTAAAATATGTACATACCTCAAAATCTTGATTAAACAGTGCTGCATTTTTTTCATTCAGAGAATAAAATATATATGCATTTTACAACAATTCATAGTTTACCCAATTTGCGCAAAAATTTCAAATTTCCAAACCCATTCTCAATGTGAATCAAAATAAAAGAACTACTTTAATGAAATCTAAAAATGATTATATTTTTTCCACTATATTTTATGACAACTAACACTATTATATTTCGAATTAAGACAGTATCTTTCGTATCACAATATCACAAAATTCCCGTTTCAATTGACACAATCAATGTTTAAGATTAAAAAACAAGGCTAAAATAAAATTGGTAAATATTGTTATTAAATTACTTAACATATTTTTTGCTATTAACCCATGTAATTCACAAACATAACTTAGTTTAGAATAACTGTCATATATCAGCATCTAAATGTTCGCTGGAATTTTTTATCTCTATGCAAAATCAGATAACATGAATAAAAATGGCGGCTGGAAATACAAAAAATTTACAAGAGCATCTTCTGGTCATCTAGGGGTTGTTTTCGTACAATTTTTGGGCAAAGAATACAAAAATTGGTTTATTTTCTATTCAGGTCAAAGAATAAATACAAACAAATAAAGTAGGTATCAAATTATTGATAAAACACAAAAATCCTCACTCATCAATCATCATTAAAATGTCAACTATAAACTACAGGCTGATTTTCCTTCATACTGCAAAAAATCATTACTTGGGTTGTCGACATTGATATCATAGTACTGTGTTTTCTTTTCCATTTTCAAAACACTGTTGTTTGAAACTGGACAAAGATATATAGATTTCTACTGATTTCATTGTACATGCCTTAGGAGGAGAGAAAGCAAATGCATTCAAATAGAATTAATAATGTGCCCCCACATTTACTTTAAAAAATTAATAAATAATTAGTTTATTTTTTTATATTTGTATAAATATAGTTTTTTTTAATTAAAATTCCAATATTTTTTTTTACATTTATGATTACTTAAAGCTCATGTTGAAGCTCCAGTTTTTTATTTTCCATTTTCAAAACACGGTTGTTTGAAACTGGACAAAGATATATAGATTTCTACTGATTTCATTGTACATGCCTTAGGAGAAGAGAAAGCAAATGCATTCAAGAGTTTTCATTTTCAGTTTACTGGCTTGGATTAGTCATTTGCAGCAAAAGGTAAAGAGACTTGCTGGAATGTATAATGAGGCAACCAATGTGTTCATCTCCATTTCCCATTCTTTGGAAGAGCTTACATATAAATTCTATAAAATGATAAACCAATTTGTTTTGCTCATGTACGGTGCCAGTGATGTTGAGCTTCTGGCCAGTAATGGTTGAAGATTCTCTTCATATCAAACAACTGTGTATTGCCTACATGCCTACCACTGATAGTGGGCGCACTAGAACACATTAGTAGCCTAATACTAAGCTGGCTACATCAGCAGACGGACTTGTTATAAAGATTTTCTTGTTCCTAGTTGAGAATTCTAGGACTGACAGAAAAAGAAATATAAGTAGTCAAGTCTGCCGATAGGCTTACTTAAACTTCAGTTAGTTTTTAGGCAATAAGGACTGATGATGGATATGTTCCTGTTTGAGTTCGAGAGTATGTGATAATCAGAGATGTAAGTTTAAAACCTAAAAAAAGGTTTTATCTATAAATTTTCAATTATGTGTTATGTACAACCAAAAATCGGGAACCGTAGCCGAGTGGATAAGACAGCTTATACTTATTTGGTATCGAAGACTGATGGTTCGATTCCATCTCGAGATGAATTGAAAATTTATTTGAAATTTGAGTCGGGCTTACATGAATTAAGGAAATGTCTTTGATGTGATTCGGATTTCACAATAAACTGTAGGACCTAGTCTTCCTTTATCTAACACAAAATACCTGATTTTCAGAGAGTTATTTTTTTATTTACAGTGCCGATAGGGATATAAAAAATAAGAACATGCGGAAAGCAATGGCCACAGTTTTTGATATGCAGTGGAATTGCAATAAGAGTATGCAATAAAGTACAATGGAACAGTGCATTAAGTTTGTTAAAATGGGTTAGATAATGAAAGCTGATGAACAATAATATATGTCGGCGCCACCGAAGATAATTTATCCACGCCTATGGTTCCTCGATATCAGCAACGACACTCTGCTCTCATAGCTAAGTTATTATGTTAATATAAACATTAATAGATTTAAGTTATTATGTTAATATAAACATTGATAGATATAAGTTATTATGTTAATATAAACATTGATAGATATAAGTTATTATGTTAATATAAACATTGATAGTTTATTTGGCTTAACCAATGATAATTTAAGATTTGAAGCATAGAAACGCGCTAAGGGGAATCCGAGGTGAAGGGAACGAAGCCAGCTAGCTTGGCAGGGGAGAGCGAACACTGTATGAGTATCTGTAGTAGAAAGAAGGTGAATATTGTGTTAGTGGGTGGCGGACCGTTAGTTCCTTTGTTGAATAACTGTTATTCGGTAGTGTACAGGAATCTGATGAAAGCCAGATGCCATATTAAGAGACGAAAAATAGAATGAGTTATGTAATCAATTAATTTGATCACTAATAAGTGGTAAATGATACTTATCAGGTACGGTGTTGGCATTAAGTTCGCGATAATCTACACATAGGTGATCAGAAACATTTTTCTTTTTAACTAAAATAATAGGACTAGAAAAAGGTGAACAACTAGGCCTAATAATATTAACTCTGAATAATTCTGCTATTTCATTTCTTACAATATTCACGCTCTTTCTACCGCAGGTACTCATACAGTGTTTGCTCTCCCATGCCGAGCTAGCTGGATTCGGTCCGTTCATCTCGGATTCCCTTAACGCATTCCTATGCTTCAAATCTTAAATTATCATTGGTTAAGCCAAATAAACTATCAATGTTAACATACACATTATCAAATAATAGCTAATACTGTTATTATTTGTGAATATTAATGCATTCTAAGCATTCATATTATGTAAGAATAAAAAAAATATGTATAATTTTTCAATATTTATTAAATACCTATGTTTGTTCTAGTTCCACCATATTTCTTTAGCTGCGCTGCATTAAGAAAATAATGTCAATATGCCATGCCATGATTATTCTCTTTTATGATTAATAAATTGATGTCAAACTTGTTATGAGCTGAAAATAAATGTTCCTGTTAAGCGTACAAGAATATTGAGTATGTATGTATTTGGGAAATCGGTGCCTCCTATAATGGTGAAACATTTACTTAGCAGTTTTAGAAGCTCAATTTAGTAATAGTATTGATAATGGTATAAAATAGTATTTAATAAACGTAAGTGAACCTGTTTTATGTAGAATATTTGTTATGTATTCAATATTTCAGTAGAACCACATAAGTTTCTCCCTTTTTCTGCTTTCTCATTTGAACTAATAAAAAGAACACTTTGTATATTTTTAGTAAATAATGAAACTGTGAACCATTTATTTTTATCTACACGCGACGTGACGTTAAACTCTGTTTTTAATAATTCGAATAATCTGTGACAAATATCTGAATTGGCCAACTTCAGCAAAAGTTATAAATAAATTACCCTCACGGGAGATAACATAAACCGCGTTAGCTTGGGGCTATAAATCATGTTACTGGAACAAATATTTTTTATACAGATTTCATACAAGTATGTCCAGACTATCCCAAATGTATAATAAACAAAATTCTAATTAACGTTAGGAAGTTTTAATAGTTAGCTGATGTAGATAGCTGCTCTAAATTCGACCAAATAATATCATCTGATCTTCCCTTTCATCAGTCTGTATATTGGCAATTTAAAATGGAAATTTGTTTCTAACTGCCTCCAAATTAATTTCATTGTTCATTAACTGTATTAATTATTGATGGATTATCATAACTTAAAATCGATACTTAATCAACAGCTATTCATTAATTTTTTTTTTGTTTTAAAATGAGTAAATTCTTCCGCATGCTTTTCTGATACGACTTATTATATTGATGGGATAAGAAGAAAAGATTTGGTTAGTCAAAAGTCCAAACAGTTTGGTAATAATAAGGTATAATATTAAGTGATTTTCTGCATCTTAATTTAAGCCTTATGAGTCACGGTCAAACTTTATTACTTTTCAAACAGAAAAAAATTTAATCTCAGTCAAGTAAATAATATTTCAAAAACATATTGCTGATGAACCCTACCGGTATATAAACAGGTTTTTTTGGAAATCGTAGCAATGAGGAACTGAAAATTTACGACGCGACAATGGGTAATAAAATTTCCAAAAAAGGGTTTGCAAAAACTTATTCACGTGGAAAATAAGAACCTTGAAACTAAATTGATGAAAAGAAGTAAAATGATATATTAAAATGTTTCTAAAATATATGGAGGAACTATTATCCTAGGTTACAGAATGCTGTTACCAGGTACTTATCTCCAGAATTAAACAATGTGTCTATTGTATAGAATCAAGCAAAGCTGAACTTCAAATTTCATAAACCACTCTCAGACACCTACAACATAGTTAGCATCAAAAGTTTTAATCATCTCTAGATGACACCAATAATGCTTTGATGTTTTGTGGAAAATTATATCAGTGTTAGCTCAAATCAAAGGTTCCAACGTACTTCAAAAGTATCCAGAAGGTTAGAACAGAGCTTGACCTACAATAGAAAAAAGTAGATTCTGTCACGGTACCTAAAATGCGATACTGAGTATCGAATACATCTAATTTGTTATTCCGACCTTGTGGGACAAAATATAAATAAAAATATTGCCAACTTGTACAAGTTTTTGGTTCAGTATTCTAACCTGAAAAAAGTTAGACGATATTTTTTTTGAATTGGGACATTCTTTATATGCAGTGTGATAGATCATTTTCCTCGATGGAAAAAAAAATTATCAAATATTTATACCTAATCACTTTGTTTACATTATTTGGAGGACAAGTGAAAGATTTTTAGTTAAAGAAATGATAAATGAAGAAAGTCCGCGTTTCATTCCAAAATTTACAAGATGTCATAAAAGATCCAAATAAAGTAATAATAGTAGTGATAATATCAAGCGTGTGGTTTACTTACAGAAGAGAGGAATTTTCATTGTTTTTCTTTAAACTACCTAGACACGAGGATATTTAACTCTCAATTCTGAGAAAATGATCCTTTTTGAAAAATCTGACTCAATCTTAAAGTAGATAACTTAAATAAAAAATTGTATGCCACTAATTTAAAAATAACTTAAAATGACTGGGATAGTCTGTTGACGCTGTTGCAGTTATATCTCCATTTCATCACAATAAGACTTACCACACGAAACCAGAAAATGAGAATAGCAAAAGGACAACAAATAAAACAGGAAACACAAGCGAATGAGGTATTTAGAGGACGCGGATGAAAGAGAAATGTTGGAATCCGATTAAGAGGAATAATTTTTTTACAAGTCTCTAAATTTGTTTCACAACTTTAAGTTACTTATTTCTCATTTTTTATAAAAGTTGTAAATCGTTACAAGATACAAATAGTGTTATTTAATATTGGCAAAACGGTATAAGCTTATTTAAAAAAAATCTAGACTGATTTTCAAAATTCATGCCGCTTTTACTAACAACTGATGTAAAAACATGTTCATTTCTGCAAGTTTCCAGCTTTTTAGAAAAAAATGCAAAAAATTTAGATATTCATATTTAGTTTAGTTACCTTTATTATTCTCTATCTATAATTCACTTTTTACTTAAATTTGGTTTGATAAGTTCAGCTAAATTTGCAAAACCTTTAAAATAAAGCTTTGCAGTTTTTTAAGTAAACTTAGCAGCCTAAAATTTTATAGTAAATAAAACTCCCTTTGCAGAATTGTTATTTACCTAGAAAGGCCTCACGCTTTTTATTTTGCTTGAAAATGTCTAGGAAAATCAACAAATGACCTATTCTTCCTATAAATAGAGTTTTGTTATTCAACTTAATGTTTTCAACTTGACTTATTCATCAATATTAGTCAACAAATACAGAATATGCTTTTTTCAATTGCAGCATCTTCCTGCAGTATATTATTTAAAAGAGATAAAAAAACGGGAACATAAACTCCCCTCTTCCCAAAGTTCGAAAAAACAACGCCGCACCCGTCACAACATGTCGTTTTTTATACATATGTATCTAATAGTTTATCAGATACCTCTTACTCAGAGTCTCTCTATATGAAAGCAAGACTTGGGAGTCGTTCAACGAATTTCTCTTTATTACAATTTTCTCTTGGAAAATGTTTCTCGACATTATTTTTATATTGACATTCTACCACACACAATATTTTAATATCGAACAATGTTTAAATGGATATTACTTAAATTTTGCTACTTTAAACCTTCAGTTGCCCTAATATTTTTACCACTTAGAGCGAGATTTAAGAGTTTATATTACATAACTGAAAACTAGTTTTAATCATCTCAAGATGAAGCTTGGCACAAAAACCTCATGAATAATTTTACACAAATCAGTTCAAATATTCACACAAACTTACAACTTGACAACGAAATAAAAATACTCACACAAAACATTTTAATAGCTCGAAAAAAAATCCATCAAACAAATTAAAGTAGGCCCGCGTGAGAAAAAAATTCCAGTTAGCCTAAAAAGCTTAATAACTTTTAAAAATAGGGTACGCCGTAAATGGCAAACAAATCGTAGATCGATCAACAAGAGAAGGCTGAAAGACTTGCCACAAAATGTCACAGATAAATTAGTAGAACACAAAAATACAGAGTGGAACGAAAAGGTGGCCAAGGTCAATTCCCTGTGGGTGATGTCTAAAATGTTGAAAAGGGATAATAACCAAATCCCAGTATTAATAGCTAACGGTCGCACTTCTCTAACCGATAGGGAAGAAGCCAACACCGTGGCTGGCTACCTTTTTGACACATATAACTCTACACCTAATGTAACCAACCAGGTCGGTATCGATGCAAATATACCACACATCCCTACGCATACTCCCATTCCCCCACAAGCTCCTCACATCTCCTAGTACACTAAAAACCATACTTAAAACACTTCCTAACCTCAAAGCCTCAGGTCCCGACACTATCCCAAATATCTTATACAAAAAATTACTACGAAAAACAGATCACACATATAATAAACGCGTCGATACGCTTGCAATATTTCCTTACAGCGTGAAAAACTTCAATTATTGTGCCCTCCCTGAAACTAGGTAAGAACCAGCTACCGCCCCATTTCGCTGCTCAATATCTTAGGTAAAATTGCAGAAAAAGTTTACCTAGGTATGTTGAATAAATTAATCAAAAAGTACACTTTAATTCCTAATTTGCAATTCTGCTTCAGAGGAGGGAACAATACCACACTGTCGCTGTGTATAGTTGTGTACGACATTAACGAAGGCTAGAACAAACAACATTGCACTGAAATGCTGCTACTGGATATCCAGAATGTATTCGACACAGTTTGGCATGGTGGCCTCCTGCACAAGCTGCAAGAACTGCATAAACTGCCAATTTATTTTGTCACACTTCTTAAATCTTACCTCAAAAATCATACTTTCTCTGTAAAGATTAACAACACTACGTCTAACTTTTTCCAGGTGAGGGCAGGCGTACCACAAGGGACGGTGCTGTCCTCAATTCTATTTAACTTATATGTTACAGATATCTCAACCCACGGCCTGACACAGACAATTATGTACGCGGACGATACTACCATCTATTCCCAGTCCTTTTATGCCCAAACCGCAACAACTAAGTTGCGGTATCACTTTGATAATATTATTAAATATTATAAGGACTAGAAAATAGTAATTAACGAGGCAAAAACAGAGACAATAACTTTTATAAGAAATTTACGAACATTAAAACATTCACGCCACTGACAATCAACAATAGAGTTATTGAGAAGACGAAGGTAGTCAAGTACCTGGGGGTCCACTTGGATCAGCGGTTATACTTTAAAGAGTACATTACCAAAACCCTAAATAAACCCTATATGGCCCTTCATAAGCTTTATCCGCTCGTCAATCGACGACGGTCGGTTTTAAATAATAAAAATAAATTACTTATTTACACGGCCGTAATAAGGCCTATATTAACTTATGGTTGTGTCGTCTGGAACAGGATATCCGACACCCAGTACGGACGATTCCAGTCGACGCAAAATAAATTACTCCGTCTTCTCAATAACTCTAACAGATACACAAATACTCAGCAACTACACGAAATAGCGAACATACCATACATTAGAGAGTACATTACACAAACGGAAACAAAATTTTTCAGACAGAACATACAACAGTCGGTGCTCACAGCCCACCTGGCGGACATTCGAAACCACCACCAATTCGTACACACGCACTGGCTGTTGCACGAAAATTTACCAATTTCCTATGAATAACAGTAACAACATACATACAACGACAGACATACACACCCTACCTACCCTTATTAAATATCCCACCTACCCTAAATTCAAAATCTTCCTTCGATAACCACCTTTTTGCCTATCCACACACTTCAATACAGATATTCTAAAATCAAAATTTTCTTAAGCAGGTTTTTTTATTTAGATTTTTCCTGCATACCAGACTAGAACGACATATGTATCACTTGTATTTATTTTTAAATATCAAAGGTTTCGACAATATCACTCATAATGCGTTATTATTTCAGGAAACGCCACCCCTCTCAGTAATAACAAAAGAGGCACCTTTTAGCTGTCAGGGCCACGACATCGGCCGACTATAGAGGATTTTCCTTACTTCCTGGGACCACCTCCGTGGTAGTTCTCATTTATAATAGAATGAGATTTTCTGTAAAACCTGACGGTTACCCGCGTATGTGTTTATAATTAAATATCTTGTATTTGTTGTGAATGTGTATGCATATAATGTGCCTTATATAAGTTATGTATTATGTATTTAATGATTAATAAATATTTTAAATTGGAATTGGAATTGGATTCTCACGTCAAGTATAATAATCAGGTAATAATTTTATTAAGTTGTGATAAAGGCTAAACTAACATACATTAACAACATTTTATTATACCATTCTTTTTATATGTATTTATCTCTGTGAAAATATAGAATATTTCTTATCCAAATTGGTTGCAACTCAGATTGCAATAAAGTGCTGAAAGGATAATTTCACTAAATTATCTTAGAAGTCGCTGTTTTAATACAGTTCTACAATGAGAAAAGTTCGGAATTCTCGCGTTCTAAAATCGGAAGACACAAACAAATCTGTGGACTGTGGATGAAATCCGAGAGTCGGCTTCTTGGAGAAGACTGCTGAGATTGATTCACTTGGAGCTATATTGCCTAGGCGTTTTTACAATTCTCTAGCATTCATAATAGTTTTATATTATTGGAATGCGCTCCACCTCACAGCCTTTTATTGTTCAGTAAAATGCGGTACATGTTGGACTCTTTACACCACAGTAGCAGTTTGTTAATAGTTATTTATGACAAGGATGAAAAATGCAGTTTAGCGCACGATTAATAATAATAATAATAATAATAGTAATAATAATTAGTAATTTATTTCCTACAGGTTAAAGCACCCAATTACAGGAATAGCTTAAAACTAAGTATACTGTGATATAAAATGCACAAATTTGCAATACACATAGTCATTAACATTACATTAAGAGTTTACAAGAAAACTCATACATAAAAGTGAAATATATTATAGTGTTATGAAATAATCTAATTTAATAGGCACAGTTTTCTTCGTATATATGAATTATTTTAGCTAAACTATCATAGTTGACATCATATAAAGATGAAATGGTGTTAAAAGTTTTACACATATTAAAGATTGGTGACTTTATCATAAGGTTTGTACGAGGAGCATCGCAGTAGAAGAGGTTGTTTTGACGGGATTCTAATCTGGGGACTGATAGGTTTAGTTTACTTAAAAGAAATGAACAATCAACATTGTGACTAATTAATTTATAAAGAAAGGATAAAACGACAACATCTCTTTTGAATATGAGAGATTTAAGGTCAAACATATTAAGCAGTATATTGTTGTCTGTACCTCGGGGAGGATAAGATCCATTACATTTGAAAAACATAAATTTCAGACATTTGCGTTGAACTGATTCAATACGTGACAATGAATTTTGATATATGGGAAACCAAATAATACAGCCATACTCCAATTTACTTCTTATAAATGATATGTATAACAGTTTCAGGGTGTCAATATTCACAAAACTGCCCCAATTTCTTACTAAAAAACCTAAGGCTCTAGATGCCGATTTGACCATTTCATCGATATGTTTGTTGAAAGTAAGTTTTGATAATAAGTTTTGAGATTACGGAAAATTACCGTATGAGTACGAAAAACATTTTCGTCCATGTGTCATACACAATTTTTTATTCGATTGTAAGAAGAAAATAATAAATTTTCATTTATTATATTTATTTTAATTGAAAAATCTGATCGTGATCAACTTCGTCAAATTGACATAATCTAATAAGAATATCATGGCGGTTTGTTTCATTTGTTTGTGGTATCCATTATTTTGTAGGTAAGTGTTTACTGTCCGAAATAGTACATTAATATGTATCTAGTAGTAAAAGCAATACAATCCCGGACGACGATGTAAATATGCCGAGGCCAACAAGCATTGAAGTCCGGAAATTTGCTTTTACTACGAGGTACACTATTTTTTATGAAATTGCAATCAATATTATTATAAATTAAGGAATTTTTTTAATGCATAACATTTTGCAATTTGCAATAGTTGCTTATGAAATCGATGCTATGACAATCACATTTATTGTTGTGATAAAAGTCAGATTCAGTGATTATTTCGCGTTAATACTTGTAAGTGCTAAAAAAATATTAAAAAATATTTAATATGGACAGTGATGATGATGTCCAGGTGTTTGGGACAATATCTAAGTTAGTAGCAACTGCAAAAAATGTGACTTTAAATTTAATGTTCTATTTTTTACTAAAATACGCATTTTTAATATGAGTTAGTTTGTCTGCGTATATTTATTTACTGACTATAATATATATAAAAAACCTGTACGCGACTTATTTTCCAGGCTTAGGTTGGAAAAGTAACTTTTTCGTACCGTTTTATAATGGTTGCTTAGCAACGGACTAAAATACTGTATTTTGGGATCTGAAATTGAGCCGAGAAAGTAGACATTCTTGGCCGATTTCAGACAAAATACTTTTCGGCCTAGCAGCCACAAGAAGAAGTGATACCTATTATAAAAAGGTGATTTTTTCGTGCATATGTTTGAACCGAAAAACGTTAGTTTTCTAGGCAGTCAGATAAAATAGTTATTTATAACACAAGGACGAAAATGCAGTTTTTCGTACGATTACGGAAAATCGCCGGAAGAGGCGAAGCCGATTACGGCAACTGTATGAGTGCAAAAAAATATTTTCGTTAATGTGTCATACACTAGTTTTTATTCGATTGTAAGAAGAAAATAAATTTTTATTTATCATATTTTTATTTTAATTGAAAAAATCTAGTCGTAATCGCTTTTACGTCACTTTAACACAATCAAAAAAAAAATATCATGACAGTTTGTTTTATTTGTTTATGGTAAGTATTCGTTATTTTTTTCAAATTTGTTTACCGTCCGAAAAGTATTGTTCGTCCTAGGACGGAAAGTATTTTTCAGCCAGGAAAAATAGTCGCCTAGCAACCAAAACAAAAAATAATACCTATTATAAAAAAGTGATCTTTTTGTCCAGGTATTCGAACCAAAAAACATCTCTTCAATACAATTGAATAAAAACATATTTTTTCATTTTAAGATATATTTGTCCCCCATAAATTGCTCTTTTCCCTTGTGAATAATAATGTTATTAATAAATTTAAATAATCGTAATCTGATTGTAATATGTTTCATTGGAAAATAACAATTTGTTATGATGAGATTATTTACTTCTCAGAAGAAGCTACGAATGATTTATGAAACGAAAGCTATCTTTGGTTGATAAACATATATTACTATTTTTCTTAAATAGAAAATAGACTTATTTACGTCTATGTTATTCATAACAAACTATCTCGCAGAAATCTAGATCAAAAGGAGTTGTTATCAAACTAACGACGCACAGTGGAAATTTATTTTATTACAACTTAAATCTTCCCTAAAAAGGGAAGAATTCTTTCAGAACATATCAAGTGGCCTTTTGTGATGATTTGACTCTCCATGATAGCTTAGAGAGGAAAAAATATTAGAGCACGTAAAAATAGCTAAAGCAAAAAAATGTTGATGCTAAGAGACGTAAAAGTAAAGTGATTTTTAACGGAGAAGCCTTTACTTTGTCTGATCTAATAACAATTAATTAATTCACTTAGGCCAGCTGAAGAAATAAAATAAGGCAAGCAGCTGCCCCAGTTTATTTCAGTAGTGAATTAAACTAGTCAAGCTCCTGTGGTAAACAAAGATTCTCTTCGGAAGCAAAGTAGGAAATATCAACCACTCGTTAGACGTATCTGCACTCGCAACCAAATTTTGCAAGAAATCTAGCATTAAATTACTATAACATTCAGATTATAGTTACCTGTTAGTTATTATTTTTATTATCATTATTTTGTTCTTTTTTGTATTGTTTATATTGGGGTATCTAAATGTTTCGTTCTATTTTAGAAAATTTTGATATATTAAGTGAATCGATTATTTCTGTATCTAAGCGCTGGCTTAATCCTAATATTAATTCTGAAAATACGTATCTACCAGGTTACATTTTGGAGCGTGTAGATAGAGATAAGTGAGGTAGTGGCTTGAGCTTTTATATAATAAATATACAGTAATCATCATCAAAGACGTAAAGAGTGCTCTAGAATAGTTACGGATTACGGCCAAAATATTATGTAATCCCATGCATTTGAAGTGCTATACCGCCCTCCTAAATCAAAGGTATTGCAAGCTTTTGAGCAGTTAGAAAATAATATGTCAATTATGTCAAACTATTTTTTAGTATGCAACTAATTAGGCTTCTTATGAGTCAGTAATTTTAAATATTTGTGATGAATGGTATAAGTCTTTAGAAAACAATCATGTAATATTAGAATTGTTCTTGGATTTGCGACGGACATTTGAAACGATAAATAGAAAAGTGCTGCTGTGTAAACCAGAAAGAATTGGCATTACAGATGATGTATTAAATTGGTTTACAACGTATCTTAATTCCAGAACAAAAAATATTAAATTTAGAAATTGTCTATCAGATAAATTGCAAACCATGCATGGGGTGATGACATACCAACTATGTTTATCTCGATGAATTATGATTTATGTATATAAGTAAATGGCCATGCGATAATAGTTTAAGTTTAAACATGAGTAAATATAAATATATGTTAACAGGTAGCAAATTTAAATTATCTAGGAATAAATTCACAAATACTAATTTAAATCTCGAAATTATGTGAAACAAACTAGACAAAATAAATGAAATTATGTATTTAGGAGTAATTATTGACGAATATCTTAATTTCAAAAGTCACTTTAAATATACAGGGTGGAGCAGTAGTGCGTCCGACTTCGATAGCTCGAGTTCTATCCTAGCTAGAAACTTGATTTAAAAACATAAGTAAACTAGACAAAAAAGTTTATAACAGAAAATTGTTTTCAAATATACAGGGTGAGCCAAGACGATTCTACAGGGCCAAGTAACATTCCTTTAAATGAAATGCCATGTATATCGGAACATTTTTTTGAAACCTCTTTGTGGCCTCTTTTCACTCCTGTATTATTATTGACTTACTCCAAACAACTTGGGTGTAATCATTTTTTTTTTTGTTGAAATTATATCATTTATACGTGTATATTAAAAATATCATTGCAATCACAACTATCGATTTTAAGAAAAAATTTGTTAGTACCAATTATGTGACATCTGTGTGATGACACACTCAGCTATTTTCACTTATTAAAAGTAAACAGACTGGCCAAAAAGAATTTTTTAAATTTACAACTTTTGACTGAATTTTCTCAATTTTTTTCAAATAGAACACCCTGTACATTTTTGGACGATGTAATGTAGGATTAAAAAACGAACATTTTTTATACGTACATTGCTATGGCTATTTGTGATCATTTTCAATTTATATAAATATCTGCGAAATTCTTCAATAAAAATAAAAAATGGCGGTTTTTTCAAATAATTCAAGAGAAGGTATTAGAATGAGTGTATTAGTTGATACCCATAAAAACCACACCAACAACAATTCAAAATTTGAATAAAAGGGTAATAAATGCTTTTAGAAGTGTCACTCCGGCAATTTTCTGAACAGTAGAAACCTCATTCCAAAGATACATAGACATGTGTGTTAATCAAAATGGGCAACATTTGGACCACCTTTTGTAATATCTTCTGTTGAATTACAAAAAAAACAATTATTTTTATTTTTTGCTGTAATAGTCCGGGCTTAGAGCTAAAAAATTATTTATAACAATACAGGAGCTTGGGTGTTCAAACAAAAAAACAAAACAAGTAAATATATATATATATATATATATATATATATATATATATATATATATATATATACATATATATATATATATATATATATATATATATATATATATATATATATATATATACATATATATATATATATATATATATATATATATATACAGTGTGGAAATTAAGTAACGCATAAATTCAGTAATTCCGTTGATATTAATTTGTTGGAAAAAATCTCCTCGAAGGGGTATAGCGATTTTAACTTCAGCAAATATTTTCAGTATATTTTCAGTTTCTTATGTCATTTGTTTTCTAAGTTATGACGTCATCGACTTTTTTTTTAAATGACAACCTATATTTTTTATTATTGATTTTGGTAGTAGTTTTTATTCCGGTTCTGACCGTATAAAATTCTCAATATGTTATATTTGAAAAAAATCGAGAAAGACCGTCTTAAATTTCAAATAACAAAAATTCATTAAATTGGGATTTATCTAGTTGCCTAAGTTTGACGGTAAGTTATCGACGGCACATTGGACCTATTATTTACACCACCAGTAATCTTATTAAACTTACAATTAATTGTTATAATTGAAAGGTGGGTAAAGGTGTTAATTAGCAAATTGCGAATTTGTCAGAAAAACAGCTTTACTAACCTTTATTCATCAGAGACACGGAGTTATATTGTTTCTTAGTTCCTATTTATTTAGTATCGTATCTAGTTATAGAAACGGAACGAACCATTGGTGATAATAAGTTGTAACATCACACCACCTTTATTAAATAGGATACTCCAATTTTTGAAACAATGTTAGTTAACACCTTTATCCATCCCCTTCTTCAATATTAAATCTAGTAATATCTAAATTTAATTCTGTCAAACAATGACATTTCAGTTAATGTATGTTTTAATATGCTTTTGGTAACTTTCTCTCCAGCGACTTTTTTAATAGCCACAAGCGCTCGAATTTTACCTATATTAGTTCCAATATGTATAGTCAGTATAGGAATACAAGAATGCTCTTAATAGTGAAGCGTCACGTGCTTTAGAATACGTTAACAGTGACCGCGGGCTGTCGCATATATGCCGCTATCTCTTGAGAGTCCCCATTACTGACTACATTTATTGGAACTAGTATACACTAGGGATGTCGAATCAATAATCGATCTTATAGGAAAATTGATCTTTAGAGCTGAAAAAAATCGATTTTAAATCGATTATTTTCCCTTCGATACTTTAACGAATTGAGTGCTTTTATTAAAAATCGGATCAGACAATCGGCATATTAATTTAATGTCAAACTACGATGGAATGGCGACTTCTGTTTTGATTTGGTTGACAGCAAATAAGCAAACTCAGCCAGATTGGTATTGTCTGTTGGTAATTTCATTTCGTTTCTTACATTATTTTGTTTTTGTTCCCCTTTCATCTTCCCCATTCTTTTCGTGCTTTTAAAATGATTGGCTGTATTTGTGTAGTTTTTGGATTTTGTCCTAGTAAAATACATGAAAATAAAACGGAAGTACCTACATCATTCGTAATAATTATGTAATAAAAGAATTAAATATTTACCGTATATTTTAATACATTATTTGAGGTTATAGTAGTAAAAAATAAAAATTATTACTAATACTTTTATAAAAAATGTTTATTTTAGTTTTTGGTTGAATTAAAATAGTTTTTTTTATTGGTATTACTAGACAACTTCAACGGATCTCCTATTAAAGAATCGATTTTCAAAGGATCAATTTTTTTGTTCCGATATTTTCTTTAATCGATATTTTTAGGCAACGATTCAAATCGACTCAAAGATAGATTCTTTTTACATAAAATCGGCATCCCTAATTTAGACCGTGTTGCTTGATGGTATATAACACTGTCAGTTTTAAAGTGTGGTGTTGGCATCTCAGTCAGCTGCTATACGCTGGATATTCGCTTGTTATATAATCCACTACACTCTGGATCCTAGAGGCATGTTGTCTGGCGGACTATATCTTGTACTTGATCA
Source organism: Rhamnusium bicolor (assembly GCA_029963845.1). NCBI lineage: Eukaryota > Metazoa > Arthropoda > Insecta > Coleoptera > Cerambycidae > Rhamnusium > Rhamnusium bicolor. Next base: position 484,582 of record JANEYF010002815.1, on the reverse strand, counting down.
CTTTTACAAGCCCCTTAGCTTTCTCTACCCCGTTCGAAGTGTTATTTGACCTCTCGCGGGTGACAAGTTGCTTCGCGGCGTTCTAAACGGCACAGGTAATCTGCCAGATGTCTGTATCTCTGGATGTTCTTCTTCGATGACCGCATCCATTGGACCGTATTTTTAATATCCGTATAAGCATTCGTAAAGCAACTATTTTCGTAGAATTTAACAGTCTAGCCAGATTTTAGTTTCAACATTTTGATTATTTAAGACCACCATCAAGGTCGTTTTTCTTATGGGCGCTGTATTTTTCACTCATTAAAAAGGGCTTAGTTTTTTAACGATGTACCACTTGTAAACAAAAAATGAGAAATTTTTTTGATAAAAAAAACAATAAAGTTAATTATTCGACTACATACGCAACAGTACTTATTTACTTCGACAAAATACTAATTTTTACAGAACTTTTTCTCCATAGAAAAATCAGTGTTAAGTCGAAACTCCATGTACTAAAATGAAAACTGTGAAACATCACGTAAACTTTGTATTTTTACGTCAAACTAACCAAAGTAACATATAGGATATCACTAAAATGTTGGTAGAATACGAAAAAAATAATTTCCTAGTAAAAGCACTATAATTTCAGTTGCAGTTGTTTCGTAAACACAGAAATAATAATAATAAAACTAAACACAAAACACGATTTGTCTAGGGGGTAACAGTCCTGTCCTGTCCCCTCCGAGCACCCTTGTATATTTACATGTACTTTTTAAGTCTTTGTACTTTTTTTTTTAATTTTATAAAAAATACTGACATTAATTTTTTTAAAGAAATCTAAACATTGTATATTTGTTTAGTTATGTGAAACTTGATGAATTAGATTTCTTATGAAGGGACATACATAATAACTAACATTTCCTGAGAAATTTATGGCATGTAGGTCTTCCTTGTTACGAAGCACTAACATGAAAGGAATTTTCAAACATATTATCAAAGCATTACTAAAAGCAAAAGCAACATGAATATATTTCCAAATGGATTTGATAGTAGCATTGTAAACACGTATCACTTAGTCGTAAAATCTGTTAGCCACAACACTGACATCTCAAACAGTTTAACTATTAAGAAACTGGAACACATTCAAACTCTACAAATGATATTCTATTTACAACTTTACTCTAGAGGCCATACCCCAGCATCAATTCATTTGTCTCGTATCTTCAACAGACAAATTTAACGAGCTCGTAAAATAAATTATTAACTTCTAAAGAAAACATATTACATAAAAATTGTAGTGTAATAGATATTTATAAATAAACAACAAATTAAACGAATATTTTGTTTAAATGCAATTAAATTTGAATGACGTTGGAAGGCATATGCGAAATACAACGACAAACAACCATAGCTGTTTCTTTTTTTGGTCGAAATGTACAACCCGATTTACTTGTCTGACCAATCATATGGCAGAAAATGTGTGTTCAACCAATGAGTATCGTGAGTGCCTTGAATCAGGTTGAACGCATTTCGTCGCAACAAATGACTTATGATGAGCGCTAAACAATCACCTGGATATTCGTTTAAAATAACACATGGGAAAATTATAAGAATGAAAAATTTACCAAGACTTACTTATGGGAATTAAAACTGGTTAGAAATATTTTCTTTCAAGAAATAATGTTTATTTCACCCAACCAAATAGTATTATTTATATCTAGACCCAAGCAACATTCTGACGATGAACCGACGTTGCTATTCGCAACTAAAAGTCGGCGTGCGACGTACACAAAACGTCGGGGATCCATATTTGTACTAATCTGGTCAATAAGTATGGGTCGATTCGACGTAGAGGTCCGACTTTAGTCGTTGTGATTACCGACCAAATGTTCACCAAATTTTACGTCGGATTAAGTTGGTTGTCAGGCTATTACCAACCTTATTTAAAAAGTTGCCCTTAATCTGACCTACAAAATTCGGGTGTAGGTAGTGAAACTAAGCAATGTTGTATATTATTCTATTTGTCGTACCTATCTATTTATATAAAATGGATAAGGCGTGTTTATCATTGAGTACGTATTATATACAAAACACTTCGAATATAATTTTAATAAATCTAGTGGGGTAAAAACTGAAACGAAAGAAATTTTATTAATACATATATATAAAGTAGGTCGAAAAATATAGTGAACCTATAAGAATAATGTTTATTTTAAAAACGAAAGTACTATTTTTATTTTTTTACTTTCAAAAAATATTTTCTCTTTCCAAAGAAAGCGCAATTGAAATATTGTTTAATTAATTTTACGGGTTAATAAAAAACTTGTTTGCTTACTTTATTTGAAAAAAAGAGGCAAATTTTGTGTATTTAAAATAATTGTACACATAATCAACATGGCCGCCAATTATTTCCTTCTGTGGAACCAGAAAATATGGCGAAGGCGGGAATAAGTGCAACTATTATTACTAACAGCGACGTCACGGTTAAATAATTTTACCTGCACCAACTTTTAGTAGGCTTTGGTGCAGAAATCTGCACTAACAATAACGTTCATTCCAAACAATCACGATAATATCGACCGTCTGTTGCAGTTGGTGTATAAATCTAAACATCTACCAATACCTGAATTATCGACATTAGTTTTGAGGTTATGTTAGACCAAAGCGTAAAAGCCTAACAACAACGTCCAGCCGACGTTGCTAGACGACTACGTCAGTCAGCAACGTCTAACCAACGTTGGAATGTTACCCAAAAATTACCTAAATCTGCTTAATCAGTTACCAAAGTTTAATCAACGTTGGATAATAATCTAAAAACACACTCAACGTATTAAGTAGATTTCTGACATCAAACCAACGTTGGTAAATGTGCTAGATGTAAATAGTAGGTTTGCGCACTATAAAATTTAAGACCCTACTTGACTATTATTTGTAATAATTCTGACCTTATAATTAGCAAAAAAGTAGTCGGTAATCGGTAAAATGTTACTTGGGATGAATGTAGCTACCTATCAAGTCGGTTACCAACGTTATACCGAAGTAAGTGTATTACCGAAAAATTAATCGGAGCTACTTAAGTTAGTCATTAACGTCTAACCAACGTTGGTTAATAACTAAAAAAGGATCAAACCTATTAAGCCACCAACCAACGTCTAACCAACGTTGGCAAGAGTTCCATATCAAACTTGACCTATTCAGTTAGTCACCCACGTCTACCCAACGTTGGTAGGTTACTCAAAATTTAACCATACCTATTTTAGTCAGCTGTCAACGTCTAACCAACGTTGGTAAGTTATTCAAAATATAACCACACCTATTTTAGTCAGTTGTCAACGTCTCATCAACGTTGGATAATGACTTGAAAACATATCAAACCTTATTAAGTTGTTTTCTAACGGCAAATCAACGTTGGTAAATCGTCCAGACTTAAGCAATAGGTTTGCGAGGTCGACGCAATATTTGGTTCGACGTCGTATTACAACTACAAAATTTAAGTTATTACTCGACTACTATTTGTAATAATTCTGACGTTGGAATTAGTGAAAAAGTAGACGGTAGTTGGTGAAATGTTGCTTGTGGAATATTTTAACAGTTTTGAATAACAATATTCTCCTTATTAAATCCTTATTAATTTCAAGAAAAATTGATCGATCGAAAACGAATCATTGTAGCTTCATTTTACTGCGCTGTTATGACTAGTAGGATGTCATAACTTCTAAAGGGTACTATTAATAAAAATTAAAGGGATCATTTCCTATATTACCATTTTTTATAAGTATATTATTATTTAGGATAAATTATATCTTAATGCGAATATAATTTTAAAGTATTCCACAAAATTTTTATCAATTAAGTACAGCGAGCGCCAATTGGCTAGGAAATTTTTGATATACACTACAAAACCATAAGATATGGAAATAAATTAAAAAGGAAAAAAACAATCGACTTAATTTATCAACATGAATTTAAAAAATTGAAGGTATAAACATTGGAGCATCGAGTATAGATGCAAGCAGCGATGTCCGATTTATAGATTATTGGACTCGACTTCATGCAAAACCTGAGTTTAATGCGATAAAACGTAACAGAATTAGAGTTTAAATATGCGAGAGAGAGTTTACTGTTTACTGCTTCGTTGCTACTAAGGTCGCTCGCCGGCCCGATACAATGTGCAAGCCGAATGTCGAAATCAATCGGAAACCGGAGGAGATGTCGCAATAAATAACATTCATTCTCCTTATTCTTTGCCGATGTGGCAGTAATGCAGAGAAACTGTTTTCTATTATTCCATCACTGTCCGCTACATGAAACACACACATACAAGCAGCGCACGCATTCATTGATGCTAGCATAGCATCGCTTAATGATATAAATTCGCGATTTCTTTGAGATTAGAGCATAGAATATATAAGCCGGACATCGCTGTTCGGCTAATTGCTTGCATCTAGACTCAACGCTCCGCTATGTTTGTACCTTTAAGGTACAAACTTACGGTATGCGTTAAGAGACGTAGGCAACGATTCAAGAGTTATCCAATGGTTTTAAATCAGAATGCACTCAGAGAATCGTTCAGGTATGCGTCGAGCTACAATGCACAGTGCATCTAAAGCGGCAAGATAACTTTTGTAATTCCTTGTCTCGATCTACCGCGCGTTTTCGAACATTTTCAGCTGATTTGTGGTCGTGAACATACGTGCTAGTGCGAAATTAATACAGAGAAAATTATCAAATCTGTTTACCACTGAAGAGCAATATGGAACCAGTCCCATAGAGAACATAATAGTACCAAAGTTTTTTTCTTTTATTAACAGAATGTACAATATTCATTAAAGTCGCCACCTTCATCTCTGTTCTCTTTCTGACACGCCTCACTACAAATAGTGCTAGAAAGGGAGCACATGAGTATAGTTACATTGTACTCTATTAACACGCTTTTATATTAGCTTCACTTGTATGTCTGTTTGTTTGTAACCGACTCTTTGGACTCGATTTTGACCCACTTTAAACGGACAGATTTAATTGAAACTTTGTACACTTACGAAGAACCGGTAACAATACAATAATTTGATAACTTTATATCATTATCCTGATCAGGATCGCCAGAATTAAATAATTTCCTTTCCTCACGTATCCTCTGCGTGAGAGCAAGTGGCTTATTACTGTTAGTACATTTTTTTCAGAAGTACCTGTTGGATCGTAATATGTTATAATATCAGCATCAATAAGCAATATAAATATAGTTTAAAAAACTAAAAAACACGCTTTCATAGCACATCAAACTAAAAAGTGAAAAATAAATATAGTTTAAAAAAACTAAAAAACACGCTTTTAAAGCACATCAAACTAAAAAAGTGAAAAATAATTATTAATATAAACTAAAAACAATAATGAACGAAAAATACTAGTATTATTGTGAAAAAAAGCGTGGGGCGCTTTGTGCCATATTTTTCGTACATCGAGCAACCCACGCTTTTTTTCACAATAATACTAGTATTTTTCGTTCATTATTGTTTTCAGTTTATATTAATAATTATTTTTCACTTTTTAGTTTGATGTGCTTTAAAAGCGTGTTTTTTAGCTTTTTTTATACTATATTTATTTATTGTAATAGCCCATAGCATAATGGCGATTATTCGTTTACAATGAAATTTAAACGATTTGTTACCCATAAAGCTGCTTGCGTTGCTGCTTAGCCCGTATCTCGATGCTCCAATATATTTGTACCCTTTACATAAATATTTTTGAGAATATAATAAGACCTTTTATTGCAATTTAAACCATTTTAACTAATGGTGTATAGTAAAAATATTTGTATTCATGCAATAATAATTTTTTTATTCAAAAGAACTCTAAACTTTCTATTAATTAAAGCATGCAATAGAAAAAAAATAAATTCACTGGATACTTGATGTTGCCAAATCTGATTATAGAACTAATTTCAGGTTGGGTCAATTAACTTATTTTTTAATGAGGCATAGCATGTCAATACAGATTGGATAAAAATATCCACGCTAAAATCTTTAAAGGATGACCCATGAACGAGTTTATATTTGAACAGGGTAGACAGAGAACACGACGAGTTTAATTCATATTTTTTAATTAATGTCTGTAGAAAATTTAATGAATGTTCTAATTCAAGACCTTATAAAAATGAAAGCTCGTTACAAGTACGGGTAATTAAGAAATTCTTCTATAGCCTTAATAAAGCATTACCACACTTGGAAAACTTTACTGTACACATAACAAGGTGACGAAAGCATCTGGAGCTCTTAACTTTTTTACTTTCTTGTACATAATATAAAGAAGTATAGTAATCGTGATTTTTTTTTCGACCTCGTGATTTTGATTGATATATACGTTTTGAACCTCCTGAATCCATTCTGACTATTTTTCGAATGATGCCTGTCGGAGCGTGTGTGTGTGGATGTGTGTGTGTGTGGATGTGTGTGTGTGTGTGGATGTGTGTGTGTGTGTGTGGAATGTGTGTGTGCGTGTGGATATGTGTGTGTGTATGTGTGTATCCGTGATAACCCAAAAAATACTAATGGGAGATTTTCCAAATCTAGCAGTTAAGATTTTCAACAACATTTTAGGTAACACATTAAATTTGGTAAATATGGTACCATCAGAAAAGACATACTGAATGAAAGAGGAAAAAAGGTACAATTTCGAGGGAAAGAAATTAAAAATTGTTGTTGCATTTCTGGACGAATCTCGACGAATTATAATGAAAAAACATAACTTTATGAAAAGAAATCTGTCGGTATGTCTGTGGTATCACGATAGCAGCAACAGTTTTTGAGATAAAGCTTTCAAATTTGGTACACATGGCCAAAGACAATGAAAAGTTCGGTGATGAGCAAAATTGACTAGCTGAAAGGAGGTAAATGGACCCAAACTTTTTTGTATTTGCCTTTACAAAAAAATATATTCCTGGTGAAAAGTTATAAATCATGTCTACAATACTGCTCTATTAAGAAAAACCCCCGAATTTTCACTAGAACAGGTTTTGAGAAAACCGCGTTTAAAGATTTTTTGTTTGTGCTGTTATGTTTTTGTTTGACTAACAAACAAAGATCATTCATGATATGATTTGTAAACTTTAAAAAAAGAACTGCAAAACTAGGCCATGGCTATTAGTTATGCGATATAGGGGCTAAGGAAGCAGAGCATTGTACTAAAATTAATTAGTTAAAACTCAGTATAATAAAAATTTGGCTTAAGCGTGGTTTTTACTATGTAATTATTATAAAATTTATAGCCTGGGCCTAGAGACTAACATTCTATATATTTTAATATTATTGTTTCTTAAGAATATAATATATTAAAATAACATTTTTTTTATTTATAAAAAAACTTTATCTAAAAAATAACATATTAAAAAAAACGAACGAAAAAACGAAAATTATGCTATAATTTTCGCCCCCAAGGGTAATGTTGACAGGAATTAACTTTTGTTACTAATTGGTCGTCGAAAGTAGGTAATTCTTGCCAAAAGTGATGACGGTTTGGTGGTATAAACTCTCCTGAATTTTTTAAAATATTGTATTTTCTATTATTTGGAATCCCAGAGGGTTTTTCCATGATCGTAGGGTCCCTTATTCTAGATTTTATTACTTTAACTTACAAAAAATCAATTTCCTTTAACTCCTCCGTATCGTCAACTTTTAAAATATTGCTTCCTCTTTCTACAATTACCTTAACTACCTGCGACAGGTAAAGGAGTGGCTCAATCTGTTTTTAATTTCGCTTGTGAAGAATAGTCTTTTCAGTCAAAGAAATCAGCAACTGTCATTACTATAACACGTGTTGAAGAATCTGAGCGTCTTAATTTTACCGGGGCTCTGTTGATACAATTAAGAATGTATGTTTTTTTTTCATCCAATTTAGATCCCAATACATGTTATTTATTACTATTCGTCTGTCTTCACCGATCTTCTCTAAGCATTGCCTCTGACATTTGCTCGCGTCACATGGCATCTGAACTTTATGTTTTCCTTTTATCTCTAAACATTTCCTTTCTTTCCTTTGGTCTAACGATATGACAAGTCTCTTTCTAATTTTACCCACTTTTGTATAATTTTCATCATCTGAAGAAATTAAATATAATTAAAAAAAACTGAGAAAGAAAGGCGAGAAATATAGAATCCCTGATCGGATCCAACTTAGATGATTCATTTTTTTGATTGCTCCAATCCAGTCACTTCACCATTAAGTGGAATTCTAATAGTTTCAACAGTATGGTCTAATATTGCTTGACCCAGTTCATTTAATATCTCCTTGACTGGTTCAAGATACTGTCGTAACAATCTAAACCATGTTCTTGAAGTCTCTCCGTTTCTTGCTGTGAGTTTGGAAAGTAATTACGAATTCATGTTTTTTTGCTCCTACTCAAATATCAGAAAACCATTGTATACAACATCGTGGTTTCAAAGCTGTCAATATTATGGCCAATTCTGGCATTCCCAGGGCTATCTGCTTGAACCTCTGCTATTTGTTATATTCGCGAATGACATCAACATGGACCTGCAGCGTAGAACCTTACTTGATGCTGATTATTTGAGGTTATTTTATTACATCAATACCATTGAGGACTATTTCATACTTCAAGATGATCTTAACATTAAAAAGCATTAAACATAAATTATACCTGAACATTATTAAATTTAAAATTGTTAGATATTTCCGTAAATTGGAACCAGTTGAATTTATTGTATTTATATACAATGTAGATGATACTACTATTAATAGTACAATCAGTTTAAGGACATAAGAGTCTACTTTGACCCCAAACTGACACTTAAATAATATTGCTGCTAACGCCTTTAAAAGTTTAAATTTTATAACAAAAAATTGCAAATAATTTAATAACACACTCATCCTAGCAGAGGCTCATCCTTTTATTTAATGTCTATGTAAGACTAGAATATGCATCAGTAGTGTGGAATCCTAGAAACATAAAACAGATATTGAATCAGTCAAGAGGTGTTTTGCCAAATTTTTATGGTATAAAGTTGATGGAAGATAGCTCGTACTGCAAATTTCATATTCGTAAAGGAATGAGTACCATTCGATGCTTGTTATACACTATACATTTCCTGCGGTTAAGTTGTTTAAAAAATTGTTGACAACGTGGCTGTGATTATATTTTACATAAATCATGTCGATATGACAGAACTATCACAGCTTCTTTGACTTAATTGTACCTGGGCAGTTGTTGCATTGCTAAATAAATATATAAATAAACCTGTATATTTCTATTTTTATATTTTTATTTTTATGAACACCCACAAGAAAATTTATATTTTTAAAGTTAAGTGGAATTTACTTCATACTTATTTACCTTATTTATTTCATATTTAACTATATTTTCTGAGGAAAGAATTAATTTTGTGATCTCAGTTATCTAACTATTAGAATATTTTGATATTGCAAACATACTTTATGAATGAAAATGGTCAGTGCTTCAATTTTCTCTCCTGTGAAACATATAAACAAATGAGCATTGTCAATCAATGAAAATATTTTTTATCCTCAACATGATACACACCAGAATCCAACAAGTAGGTGTCACTGAGATGTGATCAAACATGGTGGGGGTTGGAAAATCGATTATATACAGATTTTTAAGTGAAAGAAAAATGGGAGTGTGAAGTCAATAAAACTATATCCAGGAAAAAAAATATAATTACAGATAAACACAACAGAAATGCCATCGAAGAAAAATTCATTAATTCTTTTTCAATCGAGAAGTACCCGCCCAGAACAAAATTACAAGTGATCGACTCAGAATGTCTCTAGAGAACACTGAATAGAGAAGAGTGGAAGTAAATTACGCCATTTGAAGAAACATAATGGCATTTATTTTCTAGTGATAGACAATGATAATGAACAAAGAAAATAATTATTTGCAGGATTTAGAGGATAAACCTCAAGATAAGGGTTAAAGTTCAGCGGTAGATAATAATGAAGTAGACAATGATGAAAGTAAAACATTTCGTGCTAAGCATAGGAAATGCAAAATTATTGAAGAATTGAGGAAAGAGGCAAGTTTAAAAAGAGTTATTGGAGATAAATATTTCGGCCATAAGATGTTGCAATGAAAAATAATTTCCAACATAGAAAAAAGCTGTAGGGAACTGGAGGTTTTTGTATTCACACAGCACAGAATTCAAAGAAAAGTTGGCACGCATTTCTTTGTGGCTTTATGTCAGATGAAAAGTGAGAAGACAATTATTTTTGGAGGGAGACAAATCACTACCAAAACCGTTAAGAAATTAGGAGGGTTTGATATACATCTACTAAAAGAAAGTAGAGATAAAGTAAAAGTTTGCCACAATTTTTTTCTTAAAAACTCTAAGATACTTTTAAAAGATGGGTTGAAAGAAGAAACCACTCTAACAATAAATATGCTAATAATAGTTCAAACCGTGAAGAGTCCGATGAGCAAGCTGAAGCAGAATCCAAGATAAAAACACAAAGACAAAAAATAGATTTAATTTTGATTTCAACCCCCACAACCCTAGAGATTTTATGTTTGTCTTCATAGCTAATTGGGATATTCATTTGAAGAACTATCAAATTTCTACAAATTAAAAAACTTGAATTTTGTAGAAAACCAGGAAGTTATAATACCAATAATGAGGAGTTGAGTTAGTCCAGTTAGTTTATAAGGTCCAGTCACTGATGTTACAAGATAAATTCAACCAAAAGTATATAGTAATTTGCCGAACTTCTACTTCGTCGTGGAGTGGAGATGTTTAAGGTGCATCACATCGCAGACATACTGAACCAACAGTTTTACATTCCTTTTTGGAGATGGTATTAGAAGCAGGTCCGTTTATCAAATGATTCTCATCATCTGAAATTAACTCGGCCAAAATTTGAGCCCAGATCGTCTTAAGTGGTAGACGTTACATAATTCCTCACACTACCTCAACTTATTGCGAAACAATTAAACACTGTAAATTTAATTTCAAATAAAATAAAAACACTCGATGTTGGGTACTGCCGATTTGAACAATACAGCTTTGATGAATAAATCAAAATTTTATTGGTTCACTTATAATTAAGTCGCGAATATTTCAAAATCAGGTATGAATAGCTACGAAACAAAATTAAATAAGCACCAAACTGACATGATAAAACGCAATTAAACATTTTTATATGAACTGCCCAAACCGAGCGCATAAAATATTTACTACATGAGTTTTTTACTGAAGTGTATAAAGTCAAGTTAGAAAACTCGACTAAATGAATTTACTTGGATAGAACCAATTAATTTACAGAGTTTGCAAAAGCCTCTAATTAATATACCAAATATAAAGGAAAACAAACGTTAAGAAAACTGAATTAATTAGCGTAACACTTGAAAACTACTTGTGCTATCTTGTTTTGTGTAAAACAGTACTTTTTTTCACTTAATTTTTATTACTTAAAACATTATGACTAAAACTAATTATGATATATTAATTTCTAACTTTAACATACTTGTAAAAAAACCTGAATATTTTGATATGACGAACATCAGTTGGTAGTTAGAAACTTAAATTTCTTTGTAGCTATATTAATGACATGTATTGTAAAGACACAATATACATGATCTCAAAATCTTTCGTTTTCGAGATATGGAGTGTTGGATGTTATTATTGAAATGCGATTTTTTGACCCTATTATTCTTGAAGTACAGATGAAAATTTGAAATTTGGTACAGTCATCTTTCAGGCAAAAAGGAAGAATGTTGATAAAGTTCCATGATGCAGCTACTCAAAATACATAGAAAAATACTCTTGTTCCAGGTCCATAGGAAATGCTGTTTACAACAAATTTGAGAAAAAGTGATTCAACTCGAATACTTCCATGCAATTTCTTCATCTTCATCATGACCAAACAACAAAACTTGGGCCTAAGGAAAAACATTAAATCTGATTATTACTTCCTCACCCCTCAAAGTGAGGAAGTTATGTATTCGTGAAAAAAATTTTGATAATTTTTATTGCATTTCTGGACGAATCTCGACGAATTATGACGATACACAAAATTTCAGACAGAATAAATTTTGTGTTTGTGTCTGTCTGTCTGGTTCGCGATAGCAGCTTGAGTTTTTGAGATAAAGCTTTCAAATTTGGTACACACATTCTAGAGGTCAAGGAAGAGATTGAATTCGTTGATGAGCAAAATCGGTCCCAATTTTTGAAACGTCAAAAAATGTGATTTTTTTTAAACGTCAAAATGACTTTTTTGAAACGTCAAAATGTGACTTTTTTGAAACGTCAAATAATATGACTTTTTTGAAACGTCAAAAATTACTTTTATTATAAACTCCACGACACGTCGAGTTTTACTACGATGAGGATCCCCAAGTAATTGGCAGCGGCTTTTTTATTATAATACAAGGTATTGATAAAATGATCTCATTCGAGTATTTCAGTTAGGTCGCTTTTTCCAAATATGTCGAAAATAGTGCTTCTTATCGTGCATTTTGATTATGTGTATCATAGAAGTATGCACTTTATCAAAAAAATCTAACTCATTTGTTGAAAAATTTAAAACAAGTTGCAATAGTCCCAAATCTCCATCAAACTAAAATAAACTATCACTGTATGCTCTCTTTTAGTTTGAAGGATGATTGTACCAAATTTTAAGTGTTCATCATATGTTTCAAAGATAACAGTCATAAATTCATTTCAATAACGACTTTCAACACCCTTTCAACACCTCTCTTACGCCACTGCAATAATGCCCAAATTTTTCATCATCATCTCTCCAGAGATTCTTGTCTCTACTTCTACCGAAACGTAATACTCATACATCTATTCATAGTACATAGGCCCTTTCGTCGTTATAATTCTTAGTCATATGTTTAAGTATCATCATGATATGCAGCCAATATTTATTTATATAATAAATAAAGATCATATTTCTAGAAGAAAATTGTTGACTTATATAAACTCTATAATTAACGGAAATCCGATCTAAGGTTTTAAGTTTAACACAATGGAATTATAATAAAAATAGTAACTTAAGGATACAAGTATATGTAAATTACATTTGTAACAAATGGTCAAGGTGTGCTGCCTCGACTTAAATACACGCCTCACATCGACAGACCAGATTCTATAATTCCATGTTTGAATTATATCGTATTTGGTCGGCAGCATACTGATTATGTTCGAGTAATTGCATAAAAAGTGGCACACTAGTTGCTTCACAGTAGGCCTGCTGAAAGCCGCAGTGGAGGGTCCACAGGGACCCACTCACAAGAAACCTGACCTAACCTAACCTAACTAGCTTTTTGATGTAGCCACAAGAATAAAATCCAATGGACTCAAATCAGAATATCTCGTTGGCCAAGTAATTGCACCTGTATGACAGAATTATTTAATATGAAGGTAACAGTTCCTCCCCCGACGCGGTGCCTGGATACACCAATTGATACCACATTGTAATTGATATAACTTTAAATTAAGTTAAATTAAAATAAAAAATAGTTGTGTATGTTTTAGTCATTTATTATATGTTGAGGTAGAAAATTTTAAAGAAAAATATCTCCCAAATATTAACACTGAAACGTTGCTGAAATCGCTGTAATGACCATGATGTTTGTTATATTAATTCTACCGCTTCATCGGACCACAAAACATTCGGAACGAAGTTATATTTTGTGAGTATTGCTGAAGTGACGGATGCAAATTATTAATCGTTTCCTCTTCTCGAAAATATGTTTCATCTCTTTAAGCACGACACACCAGTGAATTAAATACAGTACACGGGGATACGTATCACATTATGAGATTTTGTTCTCCATGGGTTCACTTTATAAGTATAAATTATTATACACACAGTTGGCAAGCAGAGATGTTATATCCTTTCTTAACTGATAATCTCTTGTTTTCCTGGCATTAATTATATGTATATGAATGTAAGCTCTGAATATTTTAGATGTAGGTATTTGATATAGTAAGTAGGACAGAAAATTAAGGAAAGTTCGTGAACTCTTTGGTTATTTATTCAAGGTTTCTTTTATTAATGCACTGAAGAGTATCATTTATTCTAAAATGTTGGTATTTGCAGCTACCCTTTGAGGATTCAAGCAATAAATATTTTAATTTGATTAATTTCTATTATATGATCCTCGAAGAGGGGGAAAATATCACTTCCACCACAATGCAAAATATATAGTGAACTGATACAAAAATTTATAAAATTCTCTAATTGTAAGAAATGCCTACGATGTAAAGAAAAAATATATAATAGGATTGCTACAAAGAATATAACGGATTCTATTATATAAAGTAGTATAATTTTCTATTGTAGAACTAAGCTAAAAATGTTCAAAATTCACAGGAAATTTTTGATATAAAAATTTCTCATCCCACCCACCCAGTTATTAATAAAAACTCTCACATAAAAGCTTTCAAATACACATAATATTTTTTTCTCACAGGGCATACAATATGTTTTATGTATGTCGTATCATCTTTATTCTGTAAGCTGCGATCCAGAGAGCCATAACATTTCATAGGGGACAACGAAAGAATCGAGTAAAATATTACGTTTTTCAACATAATGTTTAGCATCACGAAAATCACCGAGGGAGTCATTCATATATAATGAAACAAGACTTGCTAGCTTCAGAATTTTTCTTCCTGCATAGTTAAAGCCTGCTGTTAAATTTTATCTGATTAAACGTTACTTTTTATATTTTATATTTAGATGAAACAATTTTTTTTGTAATTGTGAGATTTGCTAACATTCAGGGTAAATCAATGTGGACAGGCCACAACTCAACTACAGATTATAATCTCTAGATTTTTCTTGAGAAAATTTGGGATTCAGTGCTCTATTTATGAAATACGAGATCCTGAAATGGAGGTTAAAATTTTGTTTTGATGATAATTAAGAAGCTGATTAACAAAGCGATGTGATATTTGGTAAGGTTATGTTTGATATATGAAAAATACAACACCAAGTCGACAGGATATAATGAAAGAGCGGATATGCTCGCCATACGAAAGGGTTGTAGAACTGTGGGTTCCGGTACCTACCTGCGATGTGGGAACGTAAAAGATCTATACCTTAGGCGATTGGTTGTGATAACGAAAATAGGCCGACACTATATAATTGGTTAAAAGAAAGCTGATACTTCCAAGAAATATATCTTCGTCATATTGATTTCAACTAGAGAAAATTAAATTTCTAAGAAAATCTCATTTTATTAGTAAATCGAAGTTACATATTTACTGTTAGGTCACATTTATAAATTAAGAGACCATAAGCTTAGACAATATTATCGAGAGTTCCTGAAACTCGTGTTTTATAAAAAAAGAGCTTCATCTTGGGGTGACGTGTTTCTACCTCTAAAGGATTTCTACGTCAAGTAAATAGCCTAGACTTTTTCCTCTTTAGCGAATACTTATCTCTGAAAACCAGAGAAAAAATGAACATTCGCATTTTATACGTGTATTAATATGTTCAGACAAGGTCTTTTGCATCGATATCCATAGAATCTTTCGAAATTTGTATAAAGTTTTCAAGTACGTTAATATTGACGAAAATATAAATTTTATCACAGTACAGAATTTGTAATCATATCTGGCGTTTTCATTCTCATAATTGGGACTTACTAACGTACTAATGACTTATATTTACTTATATCTAGGAAATGCAATATGTTGCCGGAAAAATGAACAACTGCAAAGCTACACCTTATTGATAATAAATTCAATGTTGGAATGTGTTTTAGATAAGTAATCCATTTTAAAAAATCTGTTGTTTTATTCGCTTCGTATTATGCATTTCTAGAAAAAATAATAAATTAGTATTACATAGGCATCATTTCAAACCTAATACAATATTTATACAATAAACTACCTATACGCTAGTATAAAAGTCTTAGGTAGATAATAAATTAAACATGACACTTCAAATTTATTTTTCGCATTGTAATCATACTAGTAGTATTAACGGCAAAAAAATACTGATATTAGACAGTGCTGACACCACTAGATCGCTGTACAACATCTTTCATTCTTTTGAAACTCCTCATGAGGTTGGAAACACGAAAATATTATTTGAAAAATATTTTAATTACATAATTCAAAATATGAACTTTTGTCACATTTATTTTGACATTTTTAAATACACTGATTGTAACTGTGGCAGCCACAATGACATTCATGAGATCTAATATCATATAAGATTTGAAAGGATGCTTAAATAATATCCAAATAAGATTTGGTAAATTTTTATGTGTCTAATAACCTAATAACTTTGAACCTCGTAGAATCATTTCTGGCGCCGCAATATTGGCAAAAAAAATACATTTTTCCAATATTTTATTTCCAGTGCATGCTACGGTAAAATGTAGCATTAAACATAAATAGGATCAGTTTCTATACAAATTATGCCATACATTGTTTTGCAGAAAGGATAGATTCCGTACAGCAGCCGAGTGAAACGAAGTAAATTCTCTTCAATGCTGATGTTCCCACTTTCTGTTTTTCATCACAATATCATCGCCCCTGATTAGCCCACATTGTCAAGAGAAATGTAAAGACAAATAATCTTCACCAACTTGATTTTGGAAATGTCACCTCAAAATTTTATTGATTGATTTGAATTTTTGAAAATAAATATTTCAATGGGCTGTATAGATAAAACCACGAAGGTGCGAACATAGTCATTAGTATGCGCAATTTACTTTTATCCAATAATTACTAAACCACTTGACTACAATAAACAATAACGTGCAAAGTAAGCTAGTCTGCAGTATCGCATCGGTTGTGCTGAATCGCACACACCGATTCGCGAATATGGATCCCCCTCCGCTGCTAACGGTCAAACGTAAACTGCGCATGCTAATGGCCGTATTTGCCCGTTTGTGGTTTTATGTGTAGAAATCTGCTAAAACAACTAGGATGTTAATATATTCTCCAACAATTACGACATACTGTGTTTACAAACGGTGTGTCGGTTTTCTGCTTCACTGTGAGGTTCAATTCTTCGATTTTTTTTTCGATATCGACATGAAGCGAGCTTTATTCATTTCATGAAACTAAAATTTAGCCTATGCATTATGAACGATGATGGCAACCTCAGGTATATGCCATGGAAATGCTTAGTTCATGAAACCAGGAAAAGGATAATCCGTGCAAAATTTTTATTCTTCTATTAGGTTCTAATGTGATAAAATAGCGACAACAAATACAACAAAATATGGCTCCGTGGTCTAGAGAAAACGTACTTGCCTCGAAACCCGGGATATTTTAATGCCGAATGTGGCATCTTATTTAAGTTTTATGTTATGTAATTAAATGTGCAATAAATATTTTAAATTGGAATTGGAATTGGGTCCCGGGTTCGATTCTCTGCTATGACACTGGGATTTTTCTGTGAGAGAGATTAATCGTAGCATACTTCGGATATTGGATGTATGTCCGTTGTCTCTTAATGTGTAACCCTCTCCCGCACAATGTCATTTAAGACATTCAGGGATAAAGGGGGTTGTCATTACATGTGGTGTTATTATTATTATTATAAATATGCCACTTCTTCATGCCTTTGGTAGTTGACACACTCTACTGTGTCAAGTCATCATACTTCAAAAAAAGGAAAATTTATTCAAAGTTATTTAGGTGACCAAAGAAGAAAAAATGTACAACTTTCTACGATTGCGAGAGCAGGAAAAATATTTCTTTTCGCGTTCGGCGGCATCGACAGAGAAGAAAACACCTATGTGAATATTTATCCATAACTTTGCTTCGTAAAATATGGTGAAGAAAGTAAATTTATCTTACGTCAATGTCACCTAAAATCACAACTAGCTGCATGGCTAAGAAACTGTCACCACATCCAGTGGTGGTGTGGTGTGACGTAAAATCCATGAGAATGGGAATGAAGAAGAAATAAAATTGGTCTTAATTCAATCACAGCATTCAAGGACCCTACGTCCGAGGTTCTGCTACAATTCATATTTAACAAATACAGGAGAGAACATGGGATAGCATACAACTATGTAAAGGCAGGCTTAAAATAAAAATCAAAAAAAGGACCTTTTAAATATTATTAACTTTTTTATATTTCAAGACATCTGCTCTTTTAGCAAAAACAAAGAATTTTCCATATCGCACAAGAGCATTAGGCTTTGATACCATACTTTTCCATTATTACTATGTATATGATAATTTAACCTAATTCATTGCACATACTTGATAGGAAATCAATTATTAATCATTACATTACTAGTAGGTACGACACTGCTAAACGCATATTAAATTTCAATAAAAATGTCTACATAAATCTGTCCACTTCTCCATTCTCTAATGGAGTTGAATTTATCTATGTTCATAAATAATAAAGAAAAACTCTTTTTTGGCAGTCGTAAAATATAAAAAAATATAGGAACTGATAAACTGAATATGGTGTGCTCTTTTTTATTTTATAATTATGATAAGATGTTTAAATATAAAATATATCAGGCAAAATATTTGGGTAGCATTACACAAAAATGCTTTCAAGTGGATAAATATATACGGAAAAGCTATATGAAAGTTTAATACTCGGTTTAGTACACATTTAAAATATTTACAACTACTAAAGGTTTTATATACATACCACAGTACATGGTGCTTTGTGCAGTAAGAATGAGTAAATGTTCCATACAATTAGTTGACACACTAGATAAACTTGGAGAAGAGAAGTAATTTACGAAAATAGTTACTCTGTAACTCATAAACTTAGCCGCCGTTGAATTTTTATACTTTCCATTGCCAATTTTCTTAAATTTTATAACTGTTTTATAACCTTTAGTTTTCATAGTGTCTATTAAACCCATCTGAAGCATGTACAAATACTACTACATAAAGTGTTACATAAAAGACCACTCAGCTATTTATTAAAAAATTATTAATTCAATTGTGTAAACAGAAATCTCGATAGAAATAGTAAATGATTTGTTATTGTTCTAACGACTACAATAATAAAAAATTTTAATTGCTATTCTTTGTTATAAAGAAAATTTGTGATCTGACATTCTGACAGTGAAAATGTCTATGTCTAAACTAACTACGTGGATAAAGTGACCAATAAAAAAAATAGAAAGATGTGACGTAACAAAATGGGAATATGGCACCCTTTAATACAGCAGCGGTACTTTGAACATTTTATTACGCTACGGTCTCGATCGCCAATTCCTGTTTAAAGTGTAGGAACATCACTTTATTCTATCAGCGGTATGATAGATACTAGGAAAACTCAGTAAAGAAATGGAATGCCTAGGGATATGTGTGTATGGTTGTCGGTTGTGTAGCAATGGACAACGTAACTTTTACCTACCGAAAAATGGAATTCTCGGTGTACAAAAACATTTATTACTTATACTTTTGCCTTAATTAAATGACAGAACTTCAACTTTACTTTATTTTATTTAAGACTGCTTCACAGAGAAAAAAAACAATAAGAAATAAATACAACAGTTATGTTTTAATAAAACATAGATACCAAGCTATATTACAAGTAAGCAACCAAGGAACCAAGCAAGAGATTATGATAATGCAAAAGCGGTGATCAGTTATATCAAGCGCAGCTAAGTTACGGAAACTATTACTACAGTATTACTATCAGCGGGCAATATTTAAATGTTTACTACAAGTATCTACAAAAGCAAGCAAGCGGTAATTCAAAATAAAGTGCAGCTACTACTACTACTGGTAGTTACTGCAAGCGGTTAATGACTATAGTCACTAATGCTTAAGGCGGTATTACGGCATGCGATCCATGCAGCAGGTCTATTCAATGATAGGTGGTTACGGAGTACAAGTGTGACACAACGGCAAGATTTCAGTCCAGAGATAGACGGTATAAATGACTGTCTATTCGCGAACGTGCTGTTTCCTTAGATTAGCTACTGATGTCCCTTATTAGGGTTAAGTGACTACTTGACACGAAAAAAAAAACACTTAGATTTGATTACAATAGAAAACTACTAACGGAAAAATCACTAGATAATAAATTAAACATGACACTTGAAATACATTTTTCGCAGAAACTACTAGAAAAAACTACTTCAACTAGATACAAGGTGACATTGGATTAAATACTACTAGTATGAATACTATTGGACTCATACTAGCAGCATTAGAGGCAAAAAATACTGAGAATAAAAAATGTTGATACCGCTAGATCGCTCTATAACGTCTTTCATTCTTTTGGAACTCCTTATGGGGTTGGAAACAGGGAAATATTATTTGAAAAATATTTTAATTACTTAACTCAAAATATGAACTTTTGACACATTCATTTACACATTTTTATGTAGACTGATTGTAACTTTGATAACCACAATGACATTCATGAGATCTAATATCATATTATAAGATTTGAAAGGATGCTTAAATAATATCCAAATAAGATTTGGTAAATTTTAACGTTTCTAATAACCTACTAATTTTGGAATCTCGTAGATTCACTGCTGGCGCCGCAATATTGGCAAAAAAATACATTTTTCCAATATCTGATTTCCAGTGCATGCTACGGTAAAATGTAGCAATAAACATAAATAGGATCAGTTTCTATACAAATTATTACATAAATTGTTTTGCAGAAAGGATAGGTTTGTTGCAGCAGCCGAGTGAAACGAAGTAACGGAGTACAAATGTGGCACAACGGCAGGATGTCAGTCCAGAGACAGACGGTATAAATGACTATCTAATCGCGAACGTGCTGTTTCTTTAGATTAGCTACTGATATCCCTTATTAGGGTTAAGTGACCACGTGACACGATAAAAAAAATCCACTTAGGTTTGATTACAATAGAAAACTATTAACGGAAAGATCACTTCGTTACAAAGAAAGTATTAATATATTATTTGACTCTGTATTTGGTGAACATAGGCAAAACATTTTTATTTGTGTGAGTATCCTGGTTTGACCAGAAAAAAATTATGAGATATTATGATCACATTTTCTCATACCACAAACGAATCGACAACAGAAAATTCGTAAGTTTTGGATACGTATTACAGTTATTTTAAAAATTTGTTTTATGAAAATCAATACTATTAATTTGGACATGATCCCATTATAACAGAACATCAAGCAATGTGTATGAAACAGTTCTAAATCTTGCCAGCCAACGCGGATGGTGCCTTCATGTTCTGTGGTGACCCATGTCAAAAAGATCTTACGCGACGTTTCTTTACTGTATCCGTGTTCTGTGTGAGATACTTTCACCGATTTTTGGAAGATGGCCAAGATTACCGGTGTGAACTTGGCAGCCAAAAGTTAGCAGCTAAAATGTCGGAAACAGCCGAAGCTTCAGGGGCGTGCGTTCAGAATAAAATAGGTGCTAAAAATGTTAGAAATTTAATTTTATAGTTCTTACTCAGCAAAAATTAATTATTGTTCTTAACGCTTCATTCGGTAATCGTTCAAGGGATTAAAATGTACCCCTAATGAACAGAAAAAAGGTATGCGGCAAACGACTTAGCATTCAATACTTATTTTAAGTAGAAGGTAATATATGAGATAACTTGCAAGCCGTCCAATATTGATTTCATTCGAGGGTGCATTTCTCACCTTTAGACGGCTTGCAAATAAATGATATTTTAATGTATCGTTTCTTATACATTCTCTATTAATTTCAAGATGATAATTCATCTAGTTAATTTATTTTGAAAATATTTATTTCATTCGAAGGTAGATTTCTCACCCTTGGACGGCTTGCAAGTGAATGGCATTATAATATGTCGTTTGTTATAATAATTTGTACATTCCGTATGAATGTCAAAGTGATAACTCGTTTTGTTCATGTACTTTCTAAATATTGATTTCATTCGATGGTGGATTACACACCCTTGGACGGCATGCAAGTAAATGATATTTTAATGTGTCGTATCTTATATATATTTATACATTACGTATTAATTTTAAGATGATAACTCGTTTCTTTCATGTACTTTCTAAATATTGATTTCATTCGAAGGTGGATTACGCACCCTTGGACGGCTTGAAAGTAAATAACATTTTAATATGTTGTTTCTTATGTTGATTTATATATATGCTATTAATTGATGATAACTCGTGTTGTTAATGAATGATTTTAATCAAGGGTGCATTTCGCACCCTTGGACTGCTTGCAAGTAAATGGCATTATAATGCGTCGTTTGTTATAATAATTTATACATTCCTTATGAGTTTCAAAATGATAACTCGTCTTGTTCAATGACTTCATCTAGGGTGGATTTCGCACCCTTGGACGGATTGCAAGTAAACGATATTTTAATGTGTCGTTTCTTATATTAATTTGTATGTTCTCAGTTAATTTTAAGATGATAACTGGTTTTGTTCAGCTACTTTAAAAATGTTTGTTTTAATCGAGGGTGTATTTCGCATTCTTGAACCCGTCAATTAAACCTTTTTTAGTTATCTCATATATTTTCTGCTTACAATAAGTACTGAATGGTAAGTCGTTTGCCGCATATCTTTTTTTCTGTCCATTAGGGGTGCAGTTCAACCTCTTGAACGATTACCGAATGAAGCGTTAAGAACGATAATTAATTTTTGCTGAGTTTATGAATTATAAAGATTTAATACACTTTCTTCGTTTATTTTAAGCATTTTATTGCCTTGGGGATGTTCTTGATGAAATAAATAAATCAATTTTCAAAAATGGATTGCAGGTTAATTATTTAGATAAATAAAATGAACAGTTACATTTTCTAAAATTTTTAGCACCTATTTTATTCTGGACGCATGCCCCTGAAACTTCAGCTGTTTCCGACATTTTAGCTGCTAATTTTTCGCTGTCAAGTTCACACCGGTGCCAAGATTAACCTGTTAACTGTGTTTTGTTTATAAGTGAAGCTGAAAGTTTAATAATTACAAATGCCATGATTTAATGATAAAAAATATTTTATTTGCAGTTTCAATAAAACAGTTAAAAAATTTTGGGATTATACGAACTCGACAAATTTATTTATTCAGATTTGCTTTCAATAAATTCAATAGAATTTTTAACACTGCAGTTTAACAACTGATAATGTTCTCAATAACTACTGAATACTGGACTAGACCAGCCAGCTAACTGTCAAATATATCAGACCATTATTTTCATGCAATAGATTGATGGTTTTTAAATAAATTGTAAGTAAAAAATTATTATTCTGCCATTGTGAACGCATACTTGAATTTTTATCTGAGCTCTGATTATTAGCAAAAGAAGTTATTGATATTGGCGACGATATTCCTAGTTTTAAGGTTCTTAGCATAGACACAAATAAATTTACTAAGAAACTATTAAAGAGAAAATTTAAATCAGCATAAATTAATTCTTTATTGGAAAAAAACTACAATCACAAATTAAGACAACTAGTATCCTAAGTCAACCATTAACCTAAGAGAGCCATTCACTTACGATCACCAATAACCTAAATCAACCAATAGCCTAAGGCAACCATGATAATGGTGAACCCAAATATTTTATAGATATATTTTGTCTATTCAGAAGTTCATATTTTCTAATCTCTAAACTCAATATAAATACAAAATGAGACTAATAGAGAATACTTGCTGTAGGGCCGAGATATGTCCCTTAGAATATCAAGAGTAAATAAAATGTTAAAGGCCGTGTCTTCATAAGGTGGCTAATAAATCTGTAAATCACTCTTAACGTTTTTTTTTGAGGATAACTAACCAACCATTTTATTGTAAATAAATTGCATATTTAGTAGTAGGTGAAATTAGAAATAAATCCGATGTCTATATTTTCTTTGATCGGTAGCGCAGTGGGCTAGAGTATTAAGTGACAAACCTAGCTGGTTTTACTATCTGCTAACTGCCGAGTTCAAATCTCGGCCTCGACATGGATGAATCCCGAGGGCGCGGTTGTGTCCGCGTTTTTCATCAGTGGAACATCCACCATACAGCTCCGACTTTGGGTTGTCTGATTTATGTGCTGTTTATATATTTACGAAAAATATCTTTTGTAAAACTCGCTAAATATAAAACACTATATTCATATGTCGAATATCAAAAAAAAATTAGTTTTTATGTAATTTCAACTAATAAATCTGCATATAAATCAAAATGAGACAATAATTTCTGTTCTTCTTTATTATAAATAGAACAAGTTTAAGAACAAAATTTACAGATTTATGTTCGAAAATCAATAAATTTTAATACTGGAAAAATTCAGAAGTTGACTCAATTTTAAAGTGGAAAGCATCTTCACTTCCTCTGGTAACTACCATTTTCATTAAATTTAAAGTATTACCCACAATTTTTTATCGGGTGTCAATGGAATCATTAGACAAGCCATAGTTTCCAGAGTTTTCAAGATGTAAGTCTTAAACTTGGCAGAGATAATATATACGGAAAAGGAAAATATTTTCATTATTTTTCACTTTTCCATCACTTCCGGTTTCCCCGGAAATGACCCCATCTTTGAAATTTTAAATGTATAGTCTTACATTTTTGGATTCCCGAGACGATTTTAAATAAGATAGTTTTAAAAAATGTTGTGACTACTTGATTTTTAGTGCTATTTTTATTTTTGCATCTAGAGTACAGTGAATGCACTCAAATATCAAATGGACTAAAGCGATAAGAGAAAAATGTAAACGTGAGATTTTTCGAATTGGTTTAGTAGCTACAACCAAGCAAAATTCCGAAATCACTAATTTGTAATTATGTCAACTTTTTCAAATGACAACATCTTTTAGACACCCATTAATTAAATACTAATTTTCATGACATTCATTGATAGGTTCAAATCAAAAATTGGTTTGATATTGACCCAAATATACAGGTTCTTTGGTGGATAATAATTATTAAAGAATCGAGAAAATACGCTTAACAAGTAAGTATGTCGTGGAAATTGAATAAAACTGAATTCATTCATTTTGTCAACAAAACAACGCTGCAAATAAAAAAGTGTGCTGTCCGAAATGATTTATTTTAACAATAAAAAACATATTGAAAGATTAATTAAAAGGTAGTAAATGGTCAAAGTGCATCCACCCCTTCTTCTTGACATTTTCTGGCTCAGTCAATGGTGTGTCGCATAACATATCGCAACATAGCAGTGTTATACTTGCAAGAACCTCGCGGATACGATTTTGTAAAATTTGAAGTGTTTGAGGGGGTCTATAAAAAACTCGTTCTTTCACATAACACCACACAAGAAAATCTAAAATTATTATATCTGGTGAGCGGGCAGGCCAAGTTACAGGTCCATAAGTTGCAATTACTCACCCATTACACCGGGCATAATATACCGAGCAGCATTATGAGGTGGAGCCCTATCTTTCTGAAAATACATTTGTTTAGAAATTGTAAGTGATATTCATCAACATTTCTTCAATATCATTTTATATAAATTCTAAATATCTCTTCCCTGTCAAAGCCCCTTGAAAGAAAATAGGTCCAATAATTCTTGTTCCAATCACACCAGCCCACACATTTACTCCAAATCTTTTCTGAATATTACCTTGCCTCCTTAAATGTTGATTTTCCTTCGCCCAGTATCTATTGTTTTGTTTATTAACATTTCATTGTTGATGAATCTCGACTCATTAGAAAACAATATCAAATAAACAAAATTTGGGTTAGTTGTATTGTTCTGAAGTAACTAGTCACAATAAGCTAATCTTCGGTTGCCATCATCTTCGTACAAATGCTGATGCACTTGATATTTAAGCGAGCGATAACCATATTTTTTGAGAATCTTTCTTGCTGATTCATGACTAATTTGCACCTCGTGGCGAATTTCTCTAGTAGAAGCAGTAGGATCCACTTCTACAAAAGCCAACACATTAATTTCTGTCGCTTCATCAACGATGAAAGCTGCAGGATTGTCATCAGTTCCTTTCATGATTTGTTTCTCCAAAATTGGAAAATAGTGAAAACATGGATGATGTCTGTTCGGATATCTTTGGACATACAAGTCTGCAGAGTTTCTGGAATTCTTGTGGCATTCTCCAAAAATTAATAACATGTCCACTTTTTCGTCCCTGTATACGTGTTAAACAATAACAACAATAATTAAAAAACAACAAACAATAACAAATTTAACGATAAAGAACAAATTTATTAAGTTAACAATACACACGTATTATTATCTGTCAAACTTCTTTTTGTTTCCACAGCACACTTTTGTTATTTGCAGCATTATTTTGTTGACAAAATGAATGTTTTATTCAATTTCCACGGCATACTTACTTGATAAGCGTATTTTTTCGATATTTTAATTATTATCCACCGAACAATTTGTGTATTTGGATTAATATTAAACCGATTTTCGATTTAAACGTATGAAGAGATTTGTCGTGAAAATTAATATTTAACTACTGCGTGTCTAAAAGATGTTGCCATTTGAAAAAGTTGACATAATTACAAATTAGTGATTTTGGAAATTTTGTTTGGTCCAGCTACTAAACCAATTCGAAAAATCTCACGTTTACATTTTTCTCTTATTGGTTTAGTCCATTTGATTGATTTGAGTGCATTCACTGTACCCTAGATACAAAATAAAAATAGCCCTAAAATTCAAGTAGTCTCAATTTTTTTTAAACTATGCAATCGTCCTTAAAGTCGGCTCCAGAATCTAAAAATATAAGAATATACAGGATGTTCCCGTTAAAATTTCAAAGTTGAGGTCATTTCTGGGGAAACCGGAAGTGATTGAAAATTGTCAAATAATGAAAAACTGGCCGTTTTTGGTATATATTACCTCCGCCAAGTTTAAGATCTACATCTTGAGAACTCTGGAAACTATGGCTTGTCTAATGATTCCGTTGACATCAGGTATAGGCGAAACATGTTAAAAGCAATTTGAATAATAATACCCATGAGCTCTTCCTGAGCTATCGTTGGAATAGAAAAATACCCCAAACATAAATAAATATTTGTCATATTATTATATAGACTGATTCACCTCCAATGCCCACCCATTTTTGCTCTAATTTTCGATTTCATAGAAAAATTTCATACAAGCCTAAAATGGTATACTTTGGGATACAAAATAGACATACTTTTTTATATGAAATGGTGATTGATCGCTACGATGAATAGCGGATTTTTTAAAATTATATCACCGTGTTTGTTCATGTGGTAAGAGCTTTTCAAAAATACCATATACTTTATACGTACCGATATTCAGCTGTTCTTGAAATATGGCTACTTAATACAAGAAGATATATTTATAATGTGGCCTAGAGGTAACGTACTTGCCTCGAAACCGCGGGGTCCCGGGATCGATTCCCGGTCGATGAACTGGGATCTTTCTGTGAGAGAGATTAATCGTAGTATACTCGGATATTGGGTGTGTGTCCATTGTCTCTAAATGTGTAGCCCTTTCCCACACAAGGTCATTCCAGACCTTCAGGGATAAAGGGGGTTGTAATTTCATGTGGTGTTATTATTATTATTATTAATGATTGATCTAATAATCGGTAATAGACGGTGCGTCTTGCAACCAGTTTAAATGGCCGATGTGAGCCAACACAAGAAAAGAGGAAGACATACAGTATCCTATAAGTAACAAAAAAGGAAACGAAAGGACTAAAGTCATATGACTTCATCCCCTACACATAGAAAACTACTAGGAATTATTTCATTTCTCTCTTAATCTTGATATGCACTCTCTTTTCTAGGCTCCGTCATATTACCTATTAGGTCAATGCTTATAATTTATTTGGACGCAACTATCAATGCTGTTTTTATTGGAAGAAATATTCATTACCTACTGTACCAGAGAAAATTTTAGTCAATTTAAAGAAATTCAATTTCAAGGCAAGCAGTGTTTGGTATGGAATCGCACAGGAAAAAATCTGAACCAATTTCTGGTTAAGTTGCCCGAAGTGGACAAAGATATATTGAATGCTATTAGAATGAAATTGATCAGTATCTGACAATTTTTAAAAACTTGGACTGGCAATAGGTTGGAGGCTCTTCAGCATAATATACTAGCTGTATAGAACTTCAAAATAAAATGGTGATGTATGAATTGATAGAAAACGGAACAATTCATTAGCCACCTAGAAGTCCTGATTTCCTTGATTTTGAGGTAATTTGAAAAGCAAAAATTAAAAACACTAAATGATTTGAATGAGGTAAAATATAGAATACGAGCAGATATTTATAATATTAAAGAGGTTTCTTTGGCAGACTGAATGAGCTAATCAGAATGCTAAATTTGTACATTAATAAATAATAATAAATTAATAATTTAATTTTAGGCCAAAAAAGTGTATGAGCACTGGAGATCACACTAATATGAATTATTTATTATCGTAGAGGAAAATTGTATACAGGGTGTTTCATAAAAATGTAGCAACAGAGCAAGTAGTATATCAAAAAATAAGGACTTTTTTAACACATCTTGAGCATTTAATTTAGATAATTAGGTAATTAATAGCTTTAAAATTACATATTTATTATTAATGTTTGTTAATTAATATACTGTAAAACTAAATTAAAGCTAAATTAAAAAAATCCAGTCATCGCTTGTTGCCCAATCCATATGTCATCTTACTTTTTCGAAACACCCGCTATTTTATTAAATGAAGTATGTCCTGTCCATGTTTTCCTTATGAGTTTATAAGGATAGTGGTAAGAGGTATGTGAAACTTCTCATATGGTCTAAATGCTAGTATCCGACCGACATCATAGATGTCTCTATGGGGGATAGCGACTTGCGAGGCAAGTACCGAGTGCGGCGACCTCTAGCCCAGGTGGACTAAACTACTGTTATTAAATATGATTTGAACGAAGCAACTACTCAGCGGGCAAATACCCCGACCTGCATTGGATTATACCTTCAAATCATGATAGATCAGTAGCCAATATCATTTGCCAATTCCTAACCAGACATAGACCGGTTTCGAACTTATTAGATCTCCTCAGTATGCCATAAGTTTTGAAACAGACAAATGATAGTGGCCAACCTGCTAGTCATATACTGACTAAGGTAAATTGAGACCATTGGACCTTATGAAAAGCCTCTCACCACTACTCAATTTACCTTAGTCAGTATATGACTAGCAGGTTGGCCACTATCATTTGTCTGTTCCATAAACTATGGCATACTGAGGAGAACTAATAAGTTCGAAACCGGTCTATGTCTGGTTAGGAATCGACAAATGATATTGGCTACCGATCTATCATGATTTGAAGATATAATCCAATGCAGGTCGAGGTATTTATCCGCTGAGTAGTTGTTTCGTTCAAATCATATTTAAGTAATAATAGTTTATAAGAAGTCAAAAAATCCTGTGCATACGTTTTTAGAGCCAAAGTAATTTAAAGATCTAAAGAAACTTTTTAATGACTTTTTCAATTAAGTAACTATAAAACGTGTGTCCTTAATTATACAGGCAGTTAAAAGAATATTAAATTTAATGAAAAACTCGACTTGCACCCACTAATTATATAAACTAAGTAGAAATTCACGTCATTTATTTTATGAAACAACCACAGGATGTTAATTAATTAATTAACGAACAGTGTACAAATCTGATTCAAGTTATTGGCTAAAAATACATTATCACTCTGTGCATTAAAGTATAAAATCAACACATGGCTAGTCTGTATTTTGGGAGGTTTTAGATAATGAAATATTACTATCAAATATTTGAATTATTATTAAATTATATCAATCAAATTATTATTTTATTAATTAAAGTAAATATTCAAAATTGAAACTTCACAATTACAGTTTTAAATCCAAGCATTAACGAATAATTTATTGTCCTGTACAAAATGATGCTGCCGAGAAGATAAAAAAAGCAATTTGAAAACGGTTATCATTAATTAAATCTGAGACTTACGAGATTAAGCCAAAAGAGAGCAACTCCTGTTAACCTTATCCATAAATTGAGAAGTCCAGGATTATAAGTTTCACAGAGTTTTAACTGTTTCACAACTATCACTTGTTTTCCACACCGCACATTTATGCTTTTGGATCACGACAACTGCACTGAACACAATAATATATGAGTGTCGACTGTTTTCAGCCAGTTAGATAAAATTTTAAATTTCGTAGTTATTTTCACTGCTGACCTGGACTATTTTATTTTTATTTCTTGCGATATATTTGCTGACATTTATTTTCTTTTATTGCTGTTCGGGATGATATAGGAGTTCCAGATTTCTGATTATTAATACTTCTTTAATAACCTGAAAATAAAAAAAATAATTAGAGTTTTTTTTCATTCAATTATTATTTAATTTTACAACAATGTACCAGATAATCTTGTTATAATAATTATGTGTTATAAATATTATTATTAATTATGTTATCTTTAATATAATTACATTTTATATTCATAGGAATAGTTGAATGGGCCGACCTTTACTTGATGTAAATCAATGTTAAATGAACGAAATAAAACTTGATGATGATTTTCGCACATTATTTATTTATATATTTTTTAAAAATATGTAAAAACATGATAATTATTGTTTCGTCAAAACAGTTGCGTCTTCTGATGTATGCAAGTAGAAGAGTCATAGTTTTATTTCGTTCATATTCGTTGGACTATATAATTACAGTATTGTTTATTGTTTTATTTATTATGCGTTTGTAGGACGATAACATAGGTTGACCTTGAAATATGCTCAAAGTTTATTGTTTATAAATAGGTACACAACACATATAATTTTAAACTAGTACTGTCTAAAAATACAACCAAATATTCTCAAATTTATATTTACTAGCCAACTAAATTTATAATGCGTGGAAAGTGGTGGGAAGAATGTCTCCTCAGTCAATATTTTTATCTTATCCTCATTTGCGATTTTAATTAATTAATAATTAATTTTATGCTTTACCGGTTTATTGTCTAATTATAAAGATGACAAGAATTCGTTTTTATTTCATTGGAAGAAAAAATACAAGCAGCCTCCTTGTTAATTTAGATAGAAAATATTTTTTTATGAAATTTTTGGAAGCACATAAGAGGATCAATACTCACTAAATACTGAAATCTTTCTTTTGTATGGAATGCGTTTCCTTCAATAATAGTTATTTGTATTTGCAAGATGTTGAAAATTAGAAATATTGCGTAATTTATGTTTATTAATAGAACGGAGACAAAACATCAGAAGTATGAAAATGCGACAAAAAACACTGAAGTAAACAAAACTCATAGGCGTGCGTTTATCAGTTAAACCAATTAAAATATAATGGTTCCCTTACCTTATTCCAAGGAAGAAAGGAAAAGGAAGCTGAAGGACTTAAGACCTCCCTCCTTAATGGGTGAAACTATTACATTTGCGGAAGAGGTGTAGTAGTTAGGAATCTCTCTAGACAGATCACCTAATTGGAATTCCCATCTGGAAAAGGTAATCCACAAAGGAGAGCTGTCCTTATGGACATGCCGTCGTATTTGTGGTAAATCCTGAGGATAGGTCCTCAACAAATTTACTGGACCTATATCACGATCATCAGACCAATAATAACATACGGATCCATTGTTTGGTGGCTGATAGTATCACAACGGACGGCCAAAGCCAAACTCTCTGGACTGCAGAGATTAGCATGCATGACCGTAACGGGAGCAATTAGCACCACACCGTTAAATGCAATGGAAATCCTCCTGGTTTTACCCCCTCTTCATATATATTTGGCGAGAGAGGCGAGATGGGCAATCTACAGACTGCAACAAGCGGCCATTGATATGCTGCAGACTAGTATCATGGAGCGAAACAAGTTGCTGGATGACATAGAGGATCGCAGCATCCTGAGAATGCCCTCGGATATTATGCCTACTACTAGAGATCAGTGGGGAATGGGATCGGAATAAAGCCGACCTACTGAGGGCAGAGAGTTGCTGGTTTACAGATGGCTCCAAAACTCCCGAGAGAACAGGAGCCGGAGTACATAGCTACAGACCAAGGGTGAGGATATCCTCAAGCCTAGGTACTCATGAAACTGTTTTTCAGGATTAGGTTCATGCCATTAAACTGTGTGTACAAAAGTTGGAATATATGCAGATCATACGCAGATCGATAAAAGATTTCTCAGATAGCCAAGCAGCTATAAAAGTTCTTCGCTCCTACCGGTGTAACTCCAACACGGTATGGAATTGTCAGAAGGCTCTAAATCATTTGAGCAAAAACAACAAAGTGACTCTGGTCTGGATACGTGGTCACTCTGGTATGAAAGAACCGATACTTGGCATATCTTCAAGTACTGCTAAGATGGCTATCTGAACCTGGGCTGAAAGGAAAACTCTCCAGTATTGGTAAGAGTTGTCAGGTTTAGTTCATTCGAAGGCGTTTACAAAATACCCTTTGAAATCAAGAGCTAAGAATCTTTCAGAGTTAAACATGGCAAACCTGAAAACTCTAACAGGCCTATATACTGGGCACTGCCGACTAAACTATCATCTGCATAAACTCAGCCTAGCAGAAAACGCCGAGTGCCGTTTATGCCTGGAGGATGATGAGAAGGCAGACCATATCTTACGAACCTGTCTCGCTGTGGAAAGGATCCGATTCTCAATATTTGGCAAAGGACAACTGCTGCCAAAAGATCTGAACACATTCTCACCAATAAAGTTTTCAGTTTCATTGAGACTGAACTTATTGGGTGAAATATAACTAGCTGGCCTGCTGATGGCTGCAGTGGAGGGTCCACAGGGACCCACTCACAAGAAACCTGACCTAACCTAATCTATTCCAATACAATTAATGTTATGACTAAAGCTGAAATATTGGGATTAAATTCTCTACCGCGCACAAGTAGCATATTAGTATAGAGCACAAGTGATACATAATCACACAACAGTCCATAGGTATTAGTTATTTGATGGCCGTCGATGCGAGTAGATGATATAATATGTATATATTGTAAAATGTTTCGGCGACTGGGAGCTTTGCCATTCGTAAATTTAATTCACAAAATTTTTAATATTTTTTCTGAATTACTTATTAATAAAGTGCTTTGTGTGTAAGACGAATTTGATGGGGTGGGATTCCAGTAATTGTAAAAGACATATTTAAAGAAAACGTCGTATAAAAAATCGCCAGTTACAGATTCCATATTGGGTGTTTTTGTATGATCTCATTTTTATTTTGAGTCTGTAACATTCCGCTGCATCTACTTAGCAACTAAAATATTTGACATTTGTTTCATTTTCAGGTTAATATTTTTTAGGAAACATTTTTAGACAAGAGAAAACATTATTTTCAAAATACCAGCGTCTGACTAAACCTTTTGGGATCCAGGATTATTTAACTTTTTTTAGATAACTTATAGGAATGTGGCTTAAGGTGCGAAGAAACATTATAGGTTGCCACAAATAAATAACTACTGCAAAAAATATATTAAAAATTAAAATAATTAATTTGAAATAAATTAAATGTTTCATTGCTCTACTAGTCGTTATTTTGCAATAATAACCCTATTTTGAGATGCATTAAATGAGAAATGACGCCCTGTAAATAATACGTAATAATAATTAATAATGTAATAATAAATGTAATATAATAAAATTGTACCCGTTTGTATATTAATTTTTCAAGTGTCAAACAAGCTGGTCAGTGAAGCTGAGACATAGGTTCATAACCGCGTCTTTGTTCCATCAATTATTATTAACTTATCTATCAGATGTCTTGGCCTGCCTAGACATAACGTAAAGTTTATCTCAAATTTATTTGCAACATAAAAATCGTTGGCTTCTTTGACGGCAGTAAAAGAAATAAGGAAGCCGACATTTTTATGTTGCAAATAAGTTTGAAATAAACTTTACCTCTATATTTGCTCATCCTATAAATGCATTGCTGCGTGCGCAGGTCGTAACTAATTTGATACACACACAAAGATACTAGCTACAAAGTATACCACTACTTGTAGTCGTTTTCATTGTTGTCTATATTAAAATTAATGTTCCTAATAATTTGTTTGCTAGTATACACTTTACGATACGATGCATAATACTACTTTAGCTTGTCTGATAAAATCTATTTTTTCTTGTCTAGTATCTAGTCTTTTTTCTGCTGCACGTTTAATTGTTTTTGTTAACAGTCCTTGTTTTCCTGGACTTTGCACCACTTGCTTATCATATAATGCATTATCAATTTTTCACAAATAAGGGGCTTCATTTTTAAAGTTATCCAAGTATACCACCACTAATAAAGGACTGCGAGTAAAAATAATTGCTAGATTTACTAGTATTTTAAATCGGTACATAAGACAAAGGAGCACGGTGCGATACGCTTGCTGGTACCATAGTCTCGGAGGAATTACAATATGTTTGAACTTTTGCGCTTCGCTTTGGAAAAAAATCAAATTGGGGAAATCGGCGCCCGCATCGCATTTTACGACAAAATGCGATGCAAAAAACTTTTTCAATGTCTTGTCTTGTCTTTCAACCACAACACATAATATATAATTTCTATAAATAAAAAAGTTTGTTGCTTAGTAGAAATATGAGTACATTCATAGCGAAGTAACAAGTTAGTTGTAATTTAAAGAAACTAACTAATAAACAATATTCGATAAGAGTAGATAATACCGTTGGAAGCGCTCGTTTGTTTACTTAAATCTAAAAAAATAAGGTGGATAGCTTAATTACATTTGCACTGAGGGAAATATCTGGCTTGAAATTACTAAGAAGTCTTAGTTTTTTCAATATAGTACACATTTTATCCTGCATTATTCAATTTAGACAAATAATTATTTTTCATAATTTTGTTATAATAAGCATATTTCGAAGATTGGATTAATTGACAAAACTAAATGATTTAATTCAGGTATTCTCTTGACATTTATTTTTTATAATTAAATAATTGCTTATAAGAAATAAATTTACACATGAATAACACATTTGTATCTGCCACAATTATTACATCATTATATTTATTTCTTACAAAGAAATATTTACTATTAAAGTTTATACCCTAATAAGGGAAATAAATATTTAATTCTAGTGAAGAATATTTACTCTTCATTAATAAATTTGTTTCTGAGAATTGAATGTTGGCCCTCTACCAGCGAAACCGCGGTAGTGCGATAGACAATATTCGACAAGAAGCCATTGTTCCCTTTTTTCCCTTACTAAGAGCTTTAAGTTGTGTGTTGTATCCGTTTCGTTAGATGGATAGTTTATTAGAAGAATATGGGGCTGGAAAGCCTCAAAGAAAGTTTTTAATGTTTGTACGTAGTAATTACTTATCATAGCATATTAAAGTACCTAACCTAGCCAAAAACTGTTTAGCTTTAAAAAAATTTATTTATTTTTATTTTTTAAATAAATGTGCAAATATTTTTTTAATTTTAATTTTGTTTGCCCTTAATACAGACATTTGTTTGTCTGTACCATTAACCTGACACATCAATTAAAAATTACAATAAACAAACGGTAAAAAAATTGAAAATTAATCTTTATTTTACCTTTCTACTATTATTTATAAGCTAATAATAACCTCACGTATTTAATATTTTTGAAAAGTTCTAGTTAAGTACAGTGAAAATAGGAAAAAATAAGAGGAAAATTTCGGAAACTTTCGGGAATTTTCCCATCTTTACTCGGTCCGCCCAACAATTGCCCCGCTGCCTCCATACACGGGGATGCTGGGTAGGCAACTGACCAAGACTCCGGCGTCGGCGACATGATTTGTGCTTTTGTTCTAAGTTAAATAAAATTGTTTTAGATTTGAATTTGGTTTACGATTTGAAACCTGTACCTTCCATTCCGTAACTGCCGAGGGTCCATTTGATTCCCTCTACATAGCTACATCTAAAAGAAAACTCTAGACATATGATGTTGCATTGCATCTGAAGTGGTTAGACGAGAAGTGAACCGAAAATTACCATCAACTCGCGCTTTGGATGAGATTCTATCATAAATTGGAAACATTTTGCCGTTGAAGGAGTTTGAGCTCTTGCCAGGGTAGAAACTTGACATGAATGCTTCTCCAGCTGACGCAACCTCGTCCAGTAAAATTGATGTAATGTTGAATATCTGTAAAATATTTTGAAACTCGTTACTACTCTTTATGTTCTTGAGGTCGGTAGTTTTACCAATCTTGAAGGATAAAGATGTAATAACATTAAAACCTTTCGTGTACTGCTTCCTTCATTCCACATGAACAGTGGCACCAGTCTTTCCCTTCAAAATTACTGAATTATGAATTGTGTTAAGTCTCCTCTCCTCCTCCACTGTCTTTTACCGGTGTTGTCTTTGCATATTATGTATTTTATGACATGCAAACATATTGCGGAATAACGAGAAATCCTTAGAAATATAAAAATGTTATTGGCAGGATAAAGCTCCTAGAGATGTCACAAAAAAATATCAAACAATGGTCGATGCAACGACTACAATTTCTATATGGGGAATACTGAATACTAAAATTAATTATTCATTGACTACAGTTACGCTTTTATTAAATATGACGTTGTCTGCGTACGTCGTGAATAAATATTTGTAAAAGAAAAAACTTTTCCATTCTATTGCACATTAGTATGAATGTGCATTTAACATGATGGTTCAAATTATGAAGATATCTTTAATATTGTTAATGGATTTATTACTATCGTTATTGTGGTTGTTTTATGTTATTCACGATTTACATTAAATTTGACACCTAAATAAAATAACTGACTTGTTACAAGTATCTCTATTTATATTAAAAATGCTGCATCTTATCGACTTGTGATAAGAGGCTTCTTTTTTTAAATAAAATTAAGTGCTCTTTTAAATATTTGAAGAAAAAACTGTAAAATTCCAATTGGTTAATATTTTTTCTAATAAAAGTACTCATAGGTGTTCCTCTATCTAACTAAAAATATTAAACTTTTCACCTTAAAAAGAGGTCAAAGTTCTGCTAGAAAAAAATTGACTCACCCTGTGTATATATATATATATATATATATATATATATATATATATATATATATATATATATATATATATATATATATATATATATATATATATATATATATATATATATATAAAAAATTTTTGAAAAATTGATGAAACACGTCGACCTTGTTTCCAAGGGGACATTTTAATGTAATACTTGTATACCTATCATCATTCCTCTATCCTAGACGGCCACCCCCTCAAAAAAATTCAAATGGCAAAGGAGGTCGAGTGATATATCTTTTGAAAGATCTTTCATTTCTCTACATAACTGTGTATTTTTTTTAAACTTTTACCGATTCGTTCCTGAGAAATAATTGTTTCATTATTTTAGGTTCAGGAAATAAAAATAAAAGAAGCAGTTTAAATTATCGTATGTACTGTTCAAAATCCAATCCACCGACTTCCATATAGTAGTATAATATGTCTTGAAATTCTGTACGAACATTTCTAAACACATCTGGAGTCAATAAACGGCATTCTCGAACAATTCTTTCACGTAACTCTTCCAGAGATGCAGGTTTTGTTGCAAATACCTTCGATTTCAAATGTCCCCACAGAAACAAATCCAAGGAAGTTAAATCGGGTGACCTAGCGGGCCACAGGACCTCTTTTCCAATCCATCGCTCGCTCAAGAAACCGATTATCCAAAAATTGACGGACTGCTATAGCAAAATGTGGGGGTCCCATCCTGTTCCTCGAGGATCTGGGTAATCATTGAGTCGATGTTAATTTCTAACAGACCGAGGTACCTTTCGCCATTTAATTTGTCAGGAATAAAAACCGGCTCGACAATGTGATCCCCTAAGATGCCAGCCCAAACATTTAACTTCTGAGGCTTCGGGTATGAGTTTCCATGAACAAATGTGGATTGGTTTTACTCCAACACCTACAATTGTGCCTGTTTACTTCCCCATTTAACTGAAATGTCGATTCATCAGAAAAACACGTATTGTGCAGTAGACTGGCATTACCGTTTACTTGTTCACTTAAAATCTCACAGAATTCAAGCCGACGATCGGGATCATCTTCGTACAATTCGTGTACCAATTTAAATTTATATGGATGAAATTTGTGGGCCTTTACAATTCGATGAACACTGCTTCGTGATACACCGGAAGCCTCAGCTACTTTCCTTATCGATTGATTATCCAACTGTAAATGACCCAGAAGTGCCACTTCGACTGCTTCATTCCTAATCGGTCGCTGAGGTTCATGCTTATTATTTCCTACAGAACCTGTTTCCATAAATGTTGTCAATAATTTTAAAACATGCTGAGAACCAACCCTTCTATCTGGGTGATTTCTATTGAGTATGCGCTCAAGTACAATTATCGTTTTTAAAATAAATGCTGACAATTTCCAGGTATTCTCTCCTGAAGGGTATAAACCATTTTGAGAACTCACTCTCGTAAAATGTATCTCGATTTAAAATTGGTTGTGAACAAATTAATGTTCAAGGATCATATACTTATGAGTCTTTTAATATTCTAAAACTAAACGGACAAGGAAAGTGTTTTTTGTCGAAAAGACTCGTGTTGACTTGAGAGCTCTAAGAATATAGTTTTTATAAATTCCAATACCCAGTGCCGTGTATTTTAGATTTTTTAAACGATTTCGATTGTGTGTAATCATCAAAAATAAAATTATTTTTCTTAAGAACGAATTGATAAAAGTTAGAAAAAATACACAGGTATGTAGGGAATTGAAAGACCTTTCAAAAGATGTATCACTCGACCCCCCTTGCCGTTTGAATTTTTTGAGGGGGTGGCCGTAAAGTGTAGAGGCATGATGATAGCTATACAAGTATTGCATTAAAATATGTCCCCCTTGGAAACAAGGTCGACGTGTTTCACCAAATTTTTCAAAAAATTTTTGTCTCCAAAGTTATTCAGGGTGCCTACTTTTGGTTGAGACACCCTGTATATATACTTGTGGGATGGAATATGAGGTGCACAGTTTTTTGTGGTGATTTCGTCAACATTTTCTCCTGTTGTATTCCAAAAAAATTTAATAAATTATCCAATTCAGTTTTCCTTCCATAAAAAGTAAATAATTGTGTAACATCAATTTATTATTAGGAAATAAAACGCTGATAAAAATAATATACTATTAAAAATTTTTGGACACACATGAATGTAAACATCTGTTGATAAGTACATCTGACGGTTCATTCCATAAACAAAATCAGTTTTATTTGTTTAGAAGCAAATTGTCAAAGTTACTAAGTTTCACACGTTATTTTGCAGCATTTTAGATCAGTTGTTTTATAAAAAATCAATAAGGTATTGTGAAGTAAAGTGAGGGTAAAATTGAATTTAGAGCTTGGGTCGTAGTTTAAACGAAATGCGGGTCGCTTGTAATTTTGTGAATTTTTAATCACACGTTTTTCAAAGAGTGTAGGGGGAAACTGTCGATAAGTATTATGAGGCCGAAAATAGAAATCCTATTTACATATTAATTTTAAATATTGGAATGTAAAGTTGAAGTAACATTATTTTACATAAATATGTTTCAAACTCAAATACAATATGGAAAGCAACCTATACTTTGTTGTTTAAATATTTGCATGTATATCAAATTAGTTACGGCTTGCACCTACAGTAATGCATTTATAGTATTAGTAAATATAGAGGTACGTATGTCTAGGCAAGCTAAGACATCTAACTGATAAGTTGGTAATTGATGGAACAAAGACGCGATTATAAACTTATGTCTCAGCTTCATTGACCAGCTTGTTTGTCACTTAGTCACTTGATTCAGCGGCGTTGTAATATTTTTGCATTTTATTTTTGACATTATATTAATAGCTGTATGAATCACATAACTTGAAAATCACCTGTGAGCATTGACAAGTACTCAGTGGCGACCGGTGAAATTATATATATAATATAAAAATATTGTTCTCCAGTTCACGTCATTGCTAAAAAGTAAAGTTGACCTTCAATTTATTTACTTCATACAGCTTGTAATTGTAATATACGCGCAAAGATCCAAACAACAAAGTATACATTTACTTTTTTAATAAACATGTTGTAATTTTTTTAAACAGTTGAAAGTTTAAATTAATGTTAAAATTTACATCAAATTATAAAAGTTATGATGCAGATAATAAAGAATTAGTAAGTTTTGTGGTTGATTGGAATAAATCTTATTTTTTTATGGCAATATAAACCAGAATTGTTTCAAATTGTTTTAAACATCTTAATTCTGCGTTTTGAGTTATTCAGAACTAAGTTATAACTGTAGAAATGTAGAAATATAAACTCGTTTCAATTTCTATTAAAATTGTAAACGACGCGACGTTAGTTACCACATTTAAGTCTTCTTTAAGATCCGCTGGAATTTCTTTTACAAAAAAATATAAATCTCAAAAGATGTAAGAGAATAAATATTTTTGAAACTCTGATATTGTTTATTTTAGACAAAAGTTCGTAAATACTAGTCCAATTTTAATGATTCAAAAAATAACTTACAAACGATAGACTATTTATCCTATAAGACTAGTGATGCCTCTATTTTAGTATGTTAAAGTAAAGGAAGCACCACGACCACAACTAATAGAATATTTAAGTATAATAATTCTGCCACGCTTGATTTAACTATTTTAAAAAATCGTACAAAATATAACAATATATACCTTTGACCATTATAAGGCAAAAACTTGCTCATATAGTTATTTAAATATTAAAGGCGATAGTGCATTTTACTGGTCGTTAATAATGGTCAATATTATTAGAGACCGATACAAAGCATTTAACAGTGAAAATGATTATTAAATTATTTACAGGGTAAAATTTTTTCATGGTCGCTACAGACAATTCAATTTGACTTTTTTTTGCGTCATTTATCGTTTTTACGTATAAAAGTAATATCATAAGTGTATACAATTTTTCCGGATAAATTTGATTGTATGTTTCTTAAGTCAACAATGGTATAAGGCAAGTATTGACTGAAACTATTCCGATTCGTAAAGTAGGAATTTTTTCGGTCACAAATGTTATTATTGAAAAGCAAATCATTTAGGAGTAGATTTATTCAAATTTACCGTAGGCAAGGAAAAATTGTATGCACGAGTTTTTAATCCAGTCTGTAGGGGCCAAAAAAAGCCTTTGCCTTACAAAAGGTGGGGTAGTAATAATTTTTAAATTATATTGTTCAGGTCTAGGTTTTGACAAAAAATTCAAGTTTTCGAGCCGCCATCTTGAATAAAAGATACAAAAAATTAATTTTTTTCAAAATAACTCCGCAGCGGCTGACTCAACGATCAACATTTTTTTGTATAAACATTTTTTTTGTAAGTCTAATATGTAACAAGTTACAGCGGCGGAAAGATGAAAATTTTTCTCCAAAAACAGTAAAATTCCCCATTTCTGACGGTAAATTTGGTAAGAACAAATTACACTTATTTTTAATCTTTTTTCCACATCACAATAAGATTATACAGCGATATCTATTTCAAATTACAGTGATTTCTTTTATTACATATAAATTTTCTTACCGTCGCAGACGTAGTGGGGTAATAGTAAATTAGTAGTAGAGAATATTTATCCACGTTTTATTCTGGTTTGTGGAACAGATGTTTCCTAGAACAGGTGTAGCAGGTATAGACCATTCCTCGTGCGTATTTTTGTTTATTTTGAAAAGGGCAGTCCTCTCTCCACTTCTAGTTTAGAAAGAGGGGTACGGCAGAATACCGAGTAGTGTCTAGAGTCTGTCTTTCAACTCGAGTGCTCGGTATTAGTCGTGCCCTTATCGAGTGGTCTAGGTCAGAAATTTTCGCGAAGTTTGAATTCGGGATTACTTACGTGTTCAACTTGAAACGTGCGACGCCATTGAGGAATATTGTAACGTTCATCTAGATACATCCGAGCAACATGTCGATACGAGGACTTCACGCATCACTCAGGACGATAAAGACTTGAAAAAACTGTTGAATTGGTTTACTCAACATCTTCCCTTCCCAGAAATCGATTCGCTTCTTTCCATAAGTACTGGAGTTGTCGGAGATGAAAAGATTAACTGAAGCAACAATTTTCATTAACCCACTCATGCTGTTTCAAAGAATATGCATTGCGAAGAAATCCGACGACGAATTGAAGAATTATCTTAAATTCGAGCTTGCCCCATTTCCTTTGTCGTTTTTTTTCGGAAGAAGGAATGCACAAAGGCACAAAATCATCATTGTATAAAGTTTTCACACAACTTCCAGAAGATGTGGAACTCGGAGATAATCAAGTCAATGTTTTGGATGGATGATACCTTTTGCATAAAGTTGTATGGCATTGTAATGATTCTTTTGCGTCCATTTGTGAGAAGTACGTTCAATATGTACGAAGTCACTACGGTTCACATGCAGTCGTTGTTTTCGATGAATATCTGATTGATGGTGGCAAAAGGAATACCAAGACAACAGAAAGACTTCGCCGATCGAAAATGCATATTTCTGCGGATGCTCTCTTCGATGAAACAATGCCGGTTTAAGTTTCCCAAGAAAGATTTTGAACCAACGAAAACAATAAAGCCCGTTTAATTTCGATGCTGACAACAAAAATAGAACAGGCTGCTATTACTGTTAAATAGGCGGAAGAAGATGCTGATGTGTTGACTTTCAGCACAGTGATTTTCTTGTGCTCAACATGTTGTTTTCGTCGAAGACGTTGATCTTCTTGGTATGCTGACAGCATTAGCACCATTTCAAAGTAACATCTACCTTCGCAAACCAGGAAGAGGCATAATTGCTGAAAGACTATATTCCGAGAATAGTTTGAAACATGAGGAAGTGGCTGAGAACATTCTGTTTCTCCATGCGTTTAGTGGCTGCGACACTACATCGTCCATCTTCAACTAAGGAAAAACAAAATTTTGTTCGTTTGTTCAGAAAACCGCAGGAGGCAGTGCCACTATTAGCACCTTCAAACATCAGAATGCAATACACATTGCAGACGCTGGAGCACGCTTTCTCGTTGCTTTGTATGGTGGCAACATAGAAGACGAAACCTTGGTAGAAGTCCGCTACCAACGTTTCGCTAAATCTACTATAAACAGCAAATTCCATCTTGTTTCTTTGCCACCAAGCTGCGTGGTATCATACGTTCAGGACGTACCACCAAATCCAAAAATGGTATGGGATCCAAAAAAATCCAGAAGACTGACTCCACTCACAATTACAGAGCAACCAGCACCCGAGAACTTATTGAAATTCATTTCATGCACTTGTCGAAGTGGATGCAGCGGAGCATGCAGGAAAGCTGGGTTGAAGTGCTGTATGAGGCTTCTACAGTGTCATGCGAAAATGTACCGGAGGTACAAACGCACCTGATGACACTGAGGACGCAGATTATACTGAAGACGTCAACATCAACTG
The DNA here is from genome assembly GCA_029963845.1 of Rhamnusium bicolor. Taxonomy (NCBI): domain Eukaryota; kingdom Metazoa; phylum Arthropoda; class Insecta; order Coleoptera; family Cerambycidae; genus Rhamnusium; species Rhamnusium bicolor. Next base: position 441,364 of record JANEYF010002815.1, on the reverse strand, counting down.
ACCAGGACCATCAAAAATGGTAAAACGATAATAATATAATTTCGTGGTCAAGGTGGTGTGGAAATGAATTTACTTTGAATTTACAAAATTATTATTACTATGTAATAAATAGCGAGAAACAATTGAAAAAATCACAGAAATGGGGAGTTTTACTGTTTTTTGGGAAAAACGTTCATCATTCCGCTGCTGTAACTCGTTACATATTAGACAAAAAAAAAAGTTTATACAAAAAATATGAGTAATTTTGTCTTCTTTAACTTTGTTAAAGACATTTTCGTCGTCGGATCAACCGCTGCGGAGTTATTTTGAAAAAACTGGATTTTTTGTAAAGGCCTAAACAACATAATTTAAAAATTATTACTACCCCACCTTTTGGAGGGCAAAAACCCCTACATACTGGACTATGTATTTGACTAGATTATTTCCCGGGTAAACGTTGAAAATTTAGATTTTTATTTAAATACTGTTTTTTGTATATATTCGGTAAAACGAAATCGAAAAAATTGCTGACAGGTTCTGTCATATCAATTGTTACTCCTAAACAATAATTATTTATGTCAATAGAATATGAACAGAAGAGAAATAGGCAAAATAGTTAGTATAAGGTAACTCTCTACAGACCAAATTAAATGTTTACTTTAAGTTGGCTTACTGCTGTTTATGTAGAGTTGTTTAAAAACATAAAACATCAAATTTTAATTTTTTATATGCACAATGAGTGACATCAGTGGTGATTCGAAAATTGAAAATGCATGGAATTGAGTGCGCGGCAATGATTTCTGAAAAATCAAGAAACCGGTACGAAAAAATATACAGTATTTTCAAGAAATGGTGCGAGGGAAAGAACAGAGTCATCACTGAAATAAAATTAAAGTTATACAGAATATAGGTTATGTGCCATTTTTTACTTACCGCCCTAGGTAATTTTTTAAAACTTACCGCACTAGGGCAATAAACATAGCTTATTGTTGTAAAAACATAATTGATAAGTTTACAAAAAAAAACCGACCGTGCAAAAATAATATTAAAATGAATATATTCCACCATAAACAGTAAATTCACAAAAATTAAAAACAAATTGTTTTTCTTCTTAGTCAATTTTGTGTGTACATAAATTTGATAATGGTAACTATATTGGTGGTTGAGGCCGACGCCTGGCAAGTGGGCTACAGGCGGGCCCTTTTTACCTACCCGTCCCTCAGTCATATACTACTCTTGCCCCTTTGTCGAATCTTCTAATGAAGGTCAGGATGTCAATCAGTGCAAGAGAGTTCAGCTCATCTCCCAGTACCGAAAATGCTATGACTCAGACGCCCGAATGTTACACACTGCCCCAGAAAATGGCAAGATAATTCTTCATAGCTGCCGCATTCTGGATAATTAGGGTCTTCCTAATATCTATCAATAATAGATATCTAATAAGTCTGCAGTGGCCAGTCAGAACTTCGATTAAAAGATTTAGATTCTTTCGATCCCGACTACTGAGCCGAACTCGACTTGTTTGGCCACTTCACAAAATATCGAGGTAGAACTCCTTGGCTCCAAATCTAGCCAGTTTATCGGACATCTTGCTGCCTGGAACCCATATATGTTCCGGGACCCACATTACTCTTACTTGTTTCTGCCTGACAAGCTCTTCTAGGGCGTCCTCACACTCCTCAACGAGAGCTGATTTCGTACTGTGGAAACACACTGCTTTTAAAGCGACATGCCTATCGAAGCAGATGCACACCATCTCTTCCATAACGTTCCTTACCTTCTCATTACCTGTCACCGATAGGATGGTGTAAACTTCTGCCTGGATGGCCGTGGTTTATGATCCTAGAGCAAGGCTCTGCACTCCCTTGCCTTCCAGATATATTTTCGCAGAAAAAGGGTTCAAGGGGATCTTACTTCAACAAGCTGCCATCAATATGCCGCAGGGCTGCATCATGTAATACTTTTGAATGACATAGATAATTACAGCATAGTCTCTGATATTATGCCTACCACGACCTACTATGAATTAACTCTGACGTAGTTTTCCACGAAATACCAAAACATCATATACTTCACTCGATGCGTGTTTCGCCAACCAAGTTGGCATCTTCTGGATATGATTAAAACTCAGTTTTAATCATGTACAGATGATGCCAACTTGGGTTGACAAAACGTGTGTCAAGTGCATTATGTCGTGTTTTAGTGTTTCGTAGAAAACTACGTTAGTATTATCTTCACATCAAAGGTTCCAACCCACTCCAAAACTACTATGAACTGCCCCATTACATCCTATTCCTGGGGAAGGAAGATGAACGGGATTGGAATAAGACCGACCTATTAAGGGCAGACAGCTGCAGGCTTAGAGATGACTCCAAAACTCCCGAAGAGACTGAAGCCGAGGTGCGCAGTTGCAACCCAAATGTGCAAATATCCTCAAGCCTGAAAACTAATGCAAGTATACTTCAGGTGGATGTTCTCGCCATTGAACTGTGTATGGAAGCTAGAACAAATCTCAAGCGCAAATCAATAAAAAACTTTTCAGGCAGTCTAGCAGCTCTCAAAGCTCTTGCCTCCTATTGTCGCCACTCTAAAACAGCATGGAACTGTCAGAAAGCTCTAACCCAACTGGGTAAAAACAACTCTGGTCTGTATACCCATCCACTCAGGAATGAAAACAAAATAGCTGACTCTCTTGTGAGAATAGGTGCAAGCACACGATTTATAGGACCAGAACCAGTGCCTTGGCACATCGTCAAGTATTGCGAGAATAACCATCTTGGTCTGGGCCGAGAGTAGAACACTCCAGCATTGGCACCACTTACCAGGATTAGTCCATTTAAATGCATTTATTTTATAACATATCCCTCGAAATTAAGATGTAACAAACTACTAGATGTGTACAGGTTAAACCTACCGACTCTAATTGGCCTCTATATTGGACACTACTTATGACTATATTCACATTCCATCTTCCAGTTATTTACCCAGAAGTGAAAAAATGGCCTTAAATCACCATCTACACAGAATTGGACTAGCGGAAAACGCTGAATGCCCTCTGTGTTTGGAGGATGATGGAAAATCAGAGCACGTTCTCTATATTTACCCTGTTGCAGAAAGAATCCAGTCCTCATTATTTGGCAGAGGATAACTCTTGCCAGAAGACCTGGACAGACTCTCGCGGAAAAAGGTTATTAGTTTTATTAAAAGACTGAACTTACTAGGTAAAATTTAATTTCGTGTCAGCTACAATAAACCAAACGTTCGCAATTGGGGGTCTAATACAAGTCGACTCACAAACATTCCATACCATGCCATGTACTCGTAGTATAATGTTTGAATAATTGAAAATGGATGAAATTGAAGAAATTTATAAGTAATACAAAAAATCCGTCTTTTACCATCCGGTATATGGGAAATGAGGAAAATCTTCAGGGTATTCCTGAAGTGGGTTGATGTGTAAATAATACCGACGTAGTTTTCCACGAAACTTTAGTTTTAATCATCTCCAGATGATGACAACTTGGTTAACGAAACGCGCGTCAAGCGCAGTATATGTTGTTTTGGTGTTTCGTGGAAAACTACGTCAGTGTTACAGGGTATGACGTTTTTTTTAAATATCAAAAATAATCAGTTTATGTGATTTTTATAAATATGGCCATTGAAAATGAACTACTGCAATGCCAAAGGGCAATTTAAAACAGTGACGTTTTCTGTTGTTGATTTATTTGTAATACCATAAAATCTGGTCTATTAAAATTCAAGAACTGAATTATAATCGATTGTACAAATAAAGAGAAGTAATCTGGCATGATTATGTGAAAAACAGAGACTTAATGATAAGATAGTTGCACATGTTTTCATCACCCAGTAGTTGACAAAAGTCTTAAGAAAATTGTTTCAATAAACACGTATTTATAAACTTCGAGATAATAAAAACCTCAAAGGGGTGATGTTAGTATTTATGTAAGATAATAAAACTGATACAGCAGGTAGATTAAAAATAAACTGGCTGACAAACTCATTGATAGTGTACATTATTGATTAAAAATAACATATCACCCACGGTTCTTGGCTGACACAGAAAGATAGGAGTAGCAATACTACGACAACCACGATTAATTCTGAAGCGTATCTCCCTTGAAAGCGAAAATAAGCACATAAGTACGTTCCACTTTATAAAAAATTTATAACATGTGTATCCGAAACATCTTCATTCGAGGCTCCGCACTATATAGCATTTTAAGTATAACGTTTCTCCTTAGGATTCTCTAATACCTAATGGAATATAGTCTTGTATATAGCTTTGAAAGCTTTATTATAATTTCACTTATTTCATTATTTCCGGATAGAACTGTTGACATTGATAAACGTGTAACTAATATAAATGAAACAATGCATAGCAGGTAATATTAACGAACGAGTAGTCATGTTTATAATATGAGATCCGCTAAGGGTTCTTTTGATACATTTCTGTTTCATTTCATTTCTGGAGTTTTCATAGAGACTATTAAGCCTCTATAAAAAGTAACTTTGCGATGCTGTTTATGTCCTTTGCATTGATTTATTTCATATAGTACTGTGATATGTGTTTATTTCGATTAATTCTAATAAATAAACTTCTCTAACCTTGTGGATATGTTAAAAGCATTTGATTCCCTGAACACAGAACTGTTAGCGAAAAAGCTAAAATTTTATGAAGTAAAGGATAATATTTTAATGCTGCTTACATCTTATTTACGTAATCGCTTCCAAAATATCTGTTTCGATATTTCAAATAAGAGAAAATTGTCTAATCAACGCGAGTTAACTTCTGGAGTGTCTCAAGGCCTTTACTATTTAATATCTATACGTAGATTTACCACGTTTTAAAATATTATTCTATTCATATGTACACTGACAACGTACAACTTTATTTTGCTTTTAACTTTTTAGATTCTGAGGAGGCTTAAATCAAAATAAATGATGATTAGAACGAAATAAGAATTTGGACGTTACAAAATTCACTTTTATTAAATCCGAATAAAAGTAAAAATATAATCTTTGGTACTGCCAACAAATTAATAACTCTTGCTAATTTTCAACTGTCAATCGACAATATAAACAATGAACAGGTTGAAGGGGTTAAAAATGTATAGCTTATACATGATAAGAATTTTAATTTTACTTCTTATATATCTCATATTTGTAGAAAATGTTTCTGCCCTTTATACTGATTTCATCTTTTAAAAGTATACTTGATGTTGAAACTAAACTGCTATTGTATGAGTTTTTAGTATTGTCACACTTATTGTGATTATGTATATGGACCCGCTTAAATCTATCAGAACAAAATAAATAACAAAAAATTCAAGATATTTGCACTACATTTGTTACTAATAGCTTAATTTACACCTCATATTAGATTATTAAAGCTACTAAAATTAAATGATAGACGTTTCGTGCACTTTGCCTCATTACTAAACGTTATAATCACAGTAAAGAAACACATGTGTCTATTTGACAAAGTTCTTATGAGAAATTCTATACATAACCGAAAGCATACAAATGAATATTTACATGCAATCTGTCCTAGGTATGAATATTTCGATCTGCCTTTTCGATTTGTCTACTTACCACTGGCGGTTCTTCTATAGGGTCATTTGGTCAATGACCTCCCACATACAAATAAAAAAATAGAGCTATTCATTTTCTGAAGTTTAAAAATATATAATATATATATTTTTAATATTTTAATATTTCAATTATTCATTTATAGAATTTAAAAAAGCTTGGGTCAATCCACAACTTGTCCTTAAAGCTAGCAACGGACCGAATTTAAACGAATTAAAGTGAAATTGACTTATGCGCGAATCGTCAGAAAGCAATAGAGACAGAAAACACTGGCGGGGACAATATCCCTGACACATTTTACGGAAACGGTAACGCACGAAGTTTAGTTTCAGTAGAGCATTCACTGACTAGGTACGCGTTGGTCGGTAAATTCCATCGCGTTGTTTCTAATGTTTTTATTTGTGCACATTTTATTAGTAAATCTCTACTTGTCGTGAAATTAAGTAAAACAGTGTTTATGGTGTTTACTATTAAATATGAGTGTTGTACAAAATATATTAAAACTGAAAGATAGACATAAGTTGGGTTATGAATAAAGTACAAGTTGTTTTTGTGTTTAGATACATTTTAGATGGTGTTGTATGTGAGAGATTTTGGAAATTTATTCAGACTCAAGGAACGATATCGCAGTATTTGACAGATGTAATTTAAAAAGAGTTAGAGTGTGAAAATTAATGAAAGTCCTGAAAAATTGATAGCACAAAGTTACGATGGAGCATCAGTAATGAGTAGTGCTTTTGGAGGTGTACAAGCCAAAATTAAAAAAAGTTACCCTTCAGCAAATTTTATTCATTGTTATGCTCATCAACTAAATTTAATTTTACAAAAAGCATCAAGTCAGGATAAAAGCACAACAATTTTTTTTGCTAATTTACATAGCTTTTCTTCATTCTTTGGAAAATCGCCAAAAAGAACAGCCGTGATAGATAATGTTGTTAAGGTGAGATTATCTAAAGCGGCTCCAACACGATGGAATTTTAATACAAAGTGCATAGAGACTGTTTATACCTATCGAACAGAATTATTAGATTGTTGAAAAAAATAATTGATAATGAATCAGAAAACAACACTCTAAACCAAGCTATTGGTTTAAAAAACTACTTACAAAATGAACATTTTCTTTACTGGTTAAATTTTTTTCATTTTGTTATGCCTCATTGCGATATATTGTTCAATCAATTACAAAAATGTAATATCGATGTCATGACAGTAAATTGTTTTTAATAGTAAAATTGAAGACATCAGAAATAAAATTTTGAATAACTGTTTGGAGGAGACATCCATACAGTCTGCCCAGAGATGTAAATCGGAAGAATCAAGAAGGAGAATTTCATTAGAAGTTTGGGATATAATTACATCTAAGATCAAAAACAGGTTTGGCTTCAGTAATCATTTAACAGTGTCTCAGTTATTTCACGCAGATCGATTTAGAGATTATAAAAAAAGCTTTCCTCAAGATATGTTTAAATTAGTTAAAACGGAGTATCCAGTCATAAATCATTTGAAACTTAAAACTGAATAGTAGTATTATATAGCCGAGAAGATTTTTTCCAAAAGTAAAATGTACAGTTGCTTTGTTACAGCTTTTTATTAACAATAATTTGTGCAATACTTTCTCTGAAAGTCTCAAACTGTTAAAAATCTTGTGTACTCTCCCTATGACTACCGCCGAAAGTGAACGTTGTTTTTCCACCTTAAGATATTTTTAAGAAATACCATGGGTCAGGAAAGGTTATCTTCTTTAGCTATGCTTCCCATAGAAAGGGCATTAATAAAGAAGATAAAAAACTTTAATGAAAAAGTAATTGACCACTTTGCATCTCAAAAAGACCGGAGGATCGACTTGGAATTTAAATCACTTTAAAAGGTAATTGACCTTCCTATCTCTTGACCCACGAACCACCACTGCTACTTACGTTTACATTGTCTACTCTTGGAGCCACACAATAGTTCAATATATGCATTAAGATATCAACTCAAAGCTCTGATTTTGAGCAATGATTTAAATATTAATTTTAACTTATTTTTAAACACATGTAAAAATTATATACTAGGTTTTAAATGTTAAATGTTTAAATGTATTGTAGGTTAGTAGTATTGATATCAGTGTCAACTGTACTGCTGACCTTTTGTGTATAATGTTATTTATTATTTTATACAATAAGTATATATTATTATTATTATTATTATTACTATTTTTTTATTGCGATATTGCTTTTGAACAAAACAAAGAAGAATGATAGAATAAAACACTTTACTTTGTTTTCTATTACTGTTTTTTATCGTAACTAATCGTTACTGCAGTTTCGACACTTAACGAGCCACTTTCAAATGATTCATAACAAGTGAATTAATTTGTCATGAATTGTTTGGAAATGGCACGTTAAGTGTCGAAACGGCAGTAATGTTTAGTTACAATAAAAAAAAATGATAAAAAACAAAGTGAAATATTTTATTCTATCATTATGATTGATTATCACAAAGTAATGGCTTCCACCATTTAATTTTATAAGGATTATTTTGCAGTTTTTAAGCTAGTATTTTTATTTATTTTTTTTTTTGTAAAATAAAACGTAAATGTGGCAACCTTTGCAATACATATTACATTGCATTATCGTTAATAGGAAATGTGTAATCTAATTAAGACGCATTGCAATAAAGCTGAGGTAGTCAAATTTCCCAGTTAGACCCGGACAGTCCGGGTTTGGAAGATTCATGTTCGGAGTCCTCAGTCGAGTAACATGTGAGTTGCAAAAGCCTTGCTGCACTTTGTACACCTCAAAGGGGAGGCAGCGATGAATCGTGGCAAAGACGATAATCTTTGAGCGTGGCAACATCAGAGTATCTAATCTAGTGTTTTTAGTGACGGTTATTTGTTGCATTGATATAATCATCAAAGGTTCAGGGTCGGTTCATCATTTAGAAGATAAATTAAATTTAGAATCATTTACTTAATCAAATCAATACAATACAAATCAACATATACATCTTTAGTAGTAATAGTGAATTATAATTGTTATTAAATATAAAATACTATCCAAGGAAGCAACTGTTTTAACGATTGTTTCTGTAAATATTATCTTGTATTCGAGTTTCTTAAGTATTGATGAACTGGTCTTCAGAGAACAGGAAGTCGTAAAAAATAACTAAACTAACAACCACATAAAGGTACATTCTTACAATGACTTTTTACCTTTTCCCTTTTTTGCCCATGTCACTGGTTTCCGATTGGTGCCACTAAAAATAAAATGAATTATGGTGGCGCACTCCCAAGTTGTTAGTTTTAAAATGATCTATAATAGTATATTAAACAACAAGTTTAGAAAAGCATAGTTTTACTAACCGAATATAGATTTTGAGTACGAGCGAGCACAGCGAGCGAGTAACTTAAAAGCTACATGAGTTTAGTAAAACTGCTTTTCTTACGAGGTTTGTTTATACTATTTTTTCGCATTCTGTGTTAGTAATTATAAGCAAATAATCATTGATATAAGAAGCATTACGAAGTTAGAAATTCAAAAAATTTCATAGTAAGTGCCTGAGTAGGATTTCTGTAACCTAGTAACTTGACACGGCTTTGTTTATTTACATAACAACAGTTAACAAGTTTCATTTTTGTGAGTCGAATTGAGTTTGTTACATATTAATTATTATAAAAATGAGTCTTGCTACTGAAAGCATTTTAGAAAATTGTTCTGAAGGCATTTTAAATGTCGCTCGAGAAGCGTCTTCCAGCTTACTTCCTTTAAAACTTAAGGAAAAATATGAGAAGGAATATGAAATATTTTGTAATTGGAGGATGACAAAAGAAGCACTAAGAACTGATGAAAGTGTAATGCTAGTGTATTTTTTTTGAGAAAGTAAGCTATTATTTTATACACATTTTTCATACAATGTTTTTCATACAATGTCTTTCATTATTTTAAGCAAAAGCTACTAAGGCATCCAGTTTATGGTCTACATATTCCATGTACGAAGCAAAGAAATCAAAAGTTTTGACTATGGAAAACATTACCATGTTTTTAGAAATGGCTCCCGACGATAAGTTCTTATTAATGAAAGTGGTACTAATATTTGGTTTAAATGGGGCATGTCGGCGTGCTAAATTGTGCAGCTTAACTGTAAAAAATGCAGAAGACACGGGGAAAATTTTGGTTATAACTTCGCATGATACCAAAACCAAAAAGAAACGTATATTTACCGTAGGAGCAGAGTGCCACGGATATGAAATTTATCATAAGTATTCACGATTGAGACCCAAACAAGTAAAACACAATAGATTTTTCATTTACTATAATCACGGTAAGGGCACAATACAACCAGTTGGCATCAACAGTTTTGCAAAAATTCCCCAAAAAGTTGCAGAATACTTAAAACTCCCAGAAGCATCAAGTTACACCGGCCATTGCTTGAGGACGTCTGCCACCTTCCTCGCTGACAGTGGAGCTGACATTCAAATACTTAAAAGGCATGGAGGATGGCAGTCAACTAATGTGGTTGAAGAATATATTGAGGAAAGCATCTCCAATAAGTTGAAAATTTCAAAAAGTATATTTCATCAGCAAGAACTAGTGACACCTCAAGATCATTCAGGGATGCAGATGGAGAATCATAATAGTTTTTAGGAAGAACAAAGTGAATTGAGAGAACCAGTACATTCGAATTCTTCGATTATTCTTTTCACAGTATATAAATGAGGAACATTATTTCGACCGAAAATTGGACGCACTTTAGGAATCGTGGCAATCAAACTTTCACCATTTTAATAAGAATGTTTAACAATCAAGACGCGTTGTTCTATCGTGTAATGCTCCATGTTTACTAGCTCCCATCTGTCTTCTATCGACCTGACATGTCTTAATCTTGTGACATCATGACAGCCAAGCTAGCGCGGAATTCAAATCTTGTGCTCTTATTGAAACACCTTTTAAAATTCAATTTTTAATGAATTAATCAAATCGTTACTTGTAGAGTATCTGAATGGAATTATAAAATCATACTTGATTTGAGATAAGCACCATGTTAAAACTTAAAAGGCACGGACAAATGCTTTGATGGGACATTTGGTATTTAATGAAGTAAACATAAATAAGTGCAAATGGATATATGGTAACTATTTAGAACGACTCAGCTGATGTATGGATTATTTATAATGAAGTGTTGGGACTTCTCAGAGAGTTAAAATTCTTAATGCCACAAAGTTTATTGTAAAACATAGGTTAGATAGTTCTTAAAAATTCTTGCGTTCCCTAAAAACACAAATTTTAAAAAAATGTATAAGTATTTTATTTTTTTTTGTGGGATAAAAATAAATACATCGGTAGCATCTGTACACAAATATGATTCGGCGTTAGTAAATTGTTTTTATAAAACATTTCTATTAGATACAAATTTAAACTCTTTTATGATTAATACTGATTTATTACAGATTTATACCTGCTTCATTAAAACTCTAAAAAGTAGTTGGCTTTATGGAGGTTCGACCTTAAATTTAGTGATCTTAAAGTATATTAGACTTATAACCCGGCATTAACAATCCCGCCAAGATAATTTCATAAATTAATTTTAAAACCACTACACATCCTAAATCCTCTATAAAACTCGATCCTCCTAACTTCACCTTAACAGCTATACAATTTTATTGAACGCATGACAAATGCCTTGAAAAATCTGTCACAACTAAGCCTATAAAGACTAGAAGATAACTTAGTTTTGACATAAGTTCTGGAAGGCCTTTTTAATAGTTTCTTTAAGACACAACTATCTTTAAGTGCACTTGGCACATAATAAATCACTCGTTTATCCGCTCATAAACTTGTGATCTGATGACCACTATAAAGCACAGATAAAACCTAAATAAATTTGAAAGCCATTTAAATTGTTGCTTGGGCTGTCGCTCGCATAGCAGTATTATAGATTTTAAGGAAAAAATTGGTTGTTGCATGCAAAAAGGAGAGGGGATTTCTGATCGCACTATAACAAATATTATCCATTTGACTCTTTCATTTAATTGATGTTGGTGTATAAAATACACGCTATAAAAATAATGAATTGTAATCTTGTAAAACGTTTGTTATGAATAATTGACTAAGGATCAATCAATCTCTTCCGTTACAAAAGTAATAAATCATTTTTGACTTAAACATCCTGACATGTGTATGGATTAGCTCCCCCATTATTTCTGAATGAAAGTTTAGTTACCGTGATCTTGGATTATGCAATAACGCGATATTTCTCTGACAGCAATATTGTCAAATTATGTAACCCTACACGGATAAGAATTGTTTTCAAATCAGGAAATAATATATTTGAATGTTATGTTTGAAAATGAAAGAAAATAATTCTCAAGTGTTATTTTTTTATACGAAATGTCAACTTTTTTTATAGAAACGAATATTTTTTTTATAATTATTTCTAAATTTATATTCTAATTTAATTCCTTTAAATATATCTGCATATTTCGAACAAATTTAAAAATAAATTTAAATTAACATACCTATTTTATATTTCATCATTTCATCAAATCCATTGTGTGTTCAAACTAAATACGTTATAGTTTTCTTATGAGTCAACGGTGTGATAATGTTTAATACCTCCTTTATTATCAGCAATACAAAAATAATATACAGGGTATTTCATTGGGAAAGGGAAATACGTTAACTGTGGATAAGGGTTACTGAGGTGGTCCCAAATAACCCATATTTAATGAGTCTTTCGCCCTTTATAACCGAGATACAGGGTCATTTATCAATTTTACCTATGTCTTTATTGACTCATAACTTACGAATCATCCTGTATATTTTATTGATATTTGGCACACGTATTCTCCGTCACTTGACAAATCCACTAGGCATTAACAATAAAGGAAATCCGGGTCCGTCTTGACGAAAAATTAACAAATTCTTCAATCCCAAAACAACACCCTGTATATCTAAATTTTTAAAATTTCGTTCCATATTTGAAAAAGCGATAAAAACTGAATTCAACAATGTACTCTTTATTTTTCCACAGACAAATTTACTGCTATAATTTTAATTTCAAATTGTAGTTTATGAGCATTTTGGGGTACACAATGAAATCAGACGTATTTTATTAATTTTACTTCCTCACCCTTCAGTGAAAAAAAATTTTGAAAATTTTTATTGCATTTCTGGACGAATCTTGACGAACTAAGACGATACACAAAATTTCAGTCTGTCTGGTTCGCGATAGCAGCTACAGTTTTTGAGATAAAGCTTTTAAATTTGGTACACACATTCTAGAGGTCAAGGAAGAGATTTAGTTCGTTGATGAGCAAAATCGGTTCCTAAAATTTGAAATGTCAAAAAAATAATAGTGACATTTTTGAAACGTCAATTTGAAATGTCAAAAATTTTTTTGACATTTCAAATTTTAAAATATTAGTGACATTCCACCAATATGACTTTTTTGACACGTCAAAAATTACTTTTTCAAAAAAAATATTAGTGATATTCCACCAATGTGTCATCTTTGAAACGTCAAAAATTACTTTTATTACAAACTCCACCATGCATCGATTTTTTTTGAAACGTCAAAATATGATTTTTTTGAAACGTCAAAAAATGTGACTTTTTTAAAACGTCAAAAATTACTTTTATTATAAACTCCACACGTCGAGTTTTACTACGCGAGGAAGTTCTAATCCACAAATAATTGGCAGCGGTTTTTTATTACGTCATAATTAATGAAGACTACTTAATATGTATTTCTAAAACTTATACCATATAATTTGAATTTGTATGCCTCTAGATGTAATGTTTTGAGGATGGAGGAATTTGTTAGTTTCTTGTCAAGCCGGACCTGGATTTTCTTTACTGTTAATGTCTTAGTGGATTCATCAAGTGACGGAGAATACGTATGCCAAATATCCATAAAATATACAGTGGTTCGTAAGTTATGAGTCAATAAAGAAATAGGTAAAATTGATAAATGATCTTGTATCTCGGTTATAAAGGGCGAGATCCCCATTAAGTATGGGTTATTTGAAACCACCTCGGTGACCCTTACCCACAGTTAACGTATTTCCCCTTCCCAATGAAACACCCTGTATACATATTTTATACAGGGTGATTCAGTTTTAATCTTGAGTAATTTGGGAGAATACTCTCCTGGTTATTATGATTCCGAAAAATGTGATATGTATGCTTCTCACTCGCTTTCTAAGAAAGATTATATCTTTCTTAGGTGTCTAAGTTTACAAAAATAATTTTTTTTACCATATCGTCAAAGAAAAAGGAGCAAATAAAAAAAATTTTATATGCACAGTTTCATTATGTAGAGTTGTTTTCTGAATTTATGTTCATTCAAATGTGACACACCAGTGGCGTGCAGTAAGGTTACATCGGAATTACTTCAAGAAAAAAGTACGCCACTGAGTTTTTTGAATTGTCCTCCCATTTTTCAAAATCTTTATTCTATTTGAAATAAGACGCGCTTTTACAGATTTTAGTTTAAGGTCGTGTTTTCAAAGAGATTTGATTTTTTTTTTCAAAAAGCATGCAAACCCGCTATGAAGCAGCAATTATTTTGAGTTATCCATGGAAGTATGTTCATAAATGTGAGAACTGCTGATGATTTAAAAAAAAGTATATAGTAAAATAATTAAAAAAGAGACAAGAAGATTAAAGAAGATGCCCAAAGTGATTACACCGTTCTCAACACTTTTTTGACAACGTCGATTTAATGAAATTATGCATTTATCAACATTGATCTCATTGCAGGTTTTTCTATTCTCAGAATTAATTCGTCACAGCGTACAACGGGTGTTCTCTAATATTTTCCTTTAACACAGCCCCAAATGAAGAAATTTAACGGGTTTAGATCTGGCGAGCAATGCGGTCATGCTACTGGTTCGACACCAAAATTTAATTCAGCAACATTGGCATCTGGCAACCGACATATCTAACACTCCGGGTAGCTTTCATTTAACCACTCTCTAACTGTATTTCCATAGTATGCAGACTCTCCATCCATATGAATCCAGTGTCTTCGTAACAAATTAAGGGCACGTCATTCAATAAGTTTTCCAAGTCGTTCACAAGAAATTCAAGAAAGAGCACGGCTTTCAAACGTGGCGTCAAAAATATGGTCTGGAAACACTACTTATGACTTCCATCTAGACATTGATGCCAAATTCGTTTTGAAATGAAGTACGCCTAATTATGATGGGATCCTCATGCGCCCAGCCACGTAAATTATGGAAGTTAACTATTCCAGCTCTCGTAAAATTTGCCTCGTCTATCTACAGAATTGTGTGCAAGAACTGCAGATCATCTGCAACATAATTCAAAATCCAATTGCAGAAATTCAAACACTTTTTTGCATTCCCTGGCTTTAACTTTTGCACAGGTTGTAGATTAAAGGTTTTTATGTTTCGAAAATACAAGATTTTAAATATGACAGCATGTAATAGCTCATCATCATTCAGCTATTTATTTACGATGCTTCACAAGCGACAAAAAGGAAGGTTTGCTCCATTCTTATAGTTAGAAATATTACGCCACTGGACGAAACACAAAATTTACTTTAAATAATTCTTGGTTCATGAGTTATTTTATTAGATCATTTTTTTACAAAGGTAGGCATCATATGGGTAGTAAGGTTGGTTAGTGTGAGTGATTTATTTTTTTCGGGCGAAAAAAAAAATCGCTAGACACATCACTGAAAAAAGGAAATAATAGTATTGTGAAAGGATAATTATCCAAAGTGAACTTTTTAATCCAAATAGTGGGTTTGAGATTCAAATATTTAAAATAGGGAAAAAACCTTTTTTTAAATGCTGACGTTTCGATAAATTTCTTGTCATCTTCAGGGCACTAAAATACAAAATGGTTTTCATAGTTTAACAAAAACCACTGTGGGCATAATATTACATTATTATTTCAATTTTTAATGTGGTTATGTTGTTTTTTCTTGTATGCCTATATTTACATTTTTTTATAAATTTTAAAAATAATGTAATACAAATGCCTTAGCTATTAAAAAAAAATGTTACAAAGGTTTGTATTCTAGTGCCTTAAAGATGATAATAAAATATATTGCAACCGGCTCACTGTAATAGTTGGCTAGAGCAAGTTATGGCAAGTGTGACTAGATAATCTCTCCATCATCCTTCTGGTTCGAATCCCGCCACCGTCATTGGCAATGGTTGTGGGTCCGCGTTTTTTCGTAGGTGTAACCCTCACCCATGCAGCTTCGATTTTGGATTCGGGGATTGTCCAATTTCTTTTGTGTTTATGTCGGCATTTTAAAAAACTGTTTATTTTCTATTTTGATTTTTTGATCTCAAAGCCAAAAATTTGGATTTAGAAAATAAAGAGGTCCTCAGTAATCCAGAGTAAAGGTAGGTAGTTAACAAGTCACATGATCATGGTGTTCATTTGCACGATGTAAAATTAATTTGAAATAAAATTTCAAATTTCTCTTTAAATAGTCAAAAGCTCTTAATGAAATTTGAAAAGCGTCGGTAAAATATCATCCCGACTATGAAAAAAATATGTTGCCAGTATTTTAAAACTGTTCAAAAATAACTTTGATGGGCAAACCATTTTTGGCAAAACCTTTTCATTTAATGATCATTCAAAATTTTCAAACTCACAAACTTAATAGTTACTTAAATGAACATAATACGTTTATGAATATAGAAAGAATACAAAAAATAATTTGAAAAAAATATGTTTACATAAATAACATTTAATGCAATTATGGGTGAAGAACTTCGGTCGATGGCCTGTTGGATATTATCCAATAAAGACATTTTGTTGTTGTGGACATGCAAATAAGACACTCAACTAGACATTATCTACTTGATTGTGCGTTGCTAATAAACAGCAGTTAATATACGAGTATGTGTAGATATATGTACGTATAAATTTAAATTTGCATTATTAGGTTTTTTTGTCTTTTGTGTCCACGGTGTATTAATATAAAAATTCAAAAAAATTATCTTTTCTCTTTTTTTTTGTGGGTAGTACTTTATACATATCTTTATTTTCTAGTATTGACAAGTTAGATATATTTGTAGGCATACAAATTTTATTACGGACAAGATTAATGAACAATAAACTAATTTCCTGATATTTTAATGGACATTCTAATAAACAATCTTGCAAATTCCCCACTTTTGCACAGCTACAGTATGGATCCACTTTGATATTTACTTTGTATTTGTATTGAGGACAAGGACAATGTGAACTTCTAATACGGTACATTATTCTTATAACGCTTTGGTTAATTTCACCATTAAGCCATGAGTGAGTTTTAATTTGTGGTTGAAGTGTTTTATAATTTTCTCCTTCTGGATAATTAAGATAATGCTGATGCCACTGTTGTGTAAGTTGTTCTTTTATGACTCTGAGCTAGGTATCTTAAAGTTATGGATGATATCGCTAGTTTCAGTTTCAGACTTCAAGACCTTTATTCACACTATTTCAAGGCTCTTGTTTGTAGTAACAATTGATGGTGCAGCTTTGTATATAGTTTGCATCAGAAGTTGGGTTGCAATTTTATATTTTTAGTATTGCACTTTTACTATCCGTGATTATAACAAATTGACTGTTATTCTGGTACTCTAAAGAGTACGTCATTGCCTTGACCATCGAGATTTAACAACGAGAATTAATGCTATTTATTGTGGCTAAATTCGACATTCACTTACGCATTGTATCACGCCGGCGCGGTGGGCGAAATATAAAGAGAAAATATTTTAACGACAAGATTTAACTGTTATTTTTTTTTGTTTACCTATCTAATTTTTATTACTACAAAACGGCAATGTGTAATTCATTAAATTTGTCTATTTTGACTGTCAGGCGATATCAATTATTAATGATTACAATATTATAAATACAATTCCGTTTAATCATATATTGTTTCGCCAGCGGACTGTGTAGACAGGTTCTGGAATGTACCCAGAAATGGCGTTACTAGTATCCAAACTTAAATTAAGTATCTAAGTTAGTCTGTCTTATAAAGAGGGAATTAGAATTATTCGAGAGAAAGATCAGGAATATTCATGAAAGCTCTAGACTGTACATAAATGAATATGTAAGGCACATAATGTGTCCAGAAGATCAGTGTTAATTTGGAATTGTGCCAGTAAAGAACAAATAAGTTAGAGACTAGAGTAGTGATTTCTAGTATTTTTTATGGTTATAGTTAAGTCATTTATTAAGTTATATTATAAATTATTAATAAGTTAATAAAGTAGTGAGTAGTGTTACCAGGAGTCAATCAACGAATCCACGGTTTGAGATGTTTGTGGGAACAGTAAACACGTAACAATATTATAAATAATAGAGGTCCAAGAACAGATTCGTAAGCAATGCCAGAAGTTATTTTGGTAAACCAAAAACCACAGTATTGTACACTGTATCTTGTCAGATAGGTAAGAATAAAGACAGTAATTTTTACAGGTTACCCTATTATATGTTGTATTGCAAATATCCCGACAGTCAAACATAATTATTAAGTAATGAGTTTTGCTGAGGTTAACAAGAATCTTTCTTTCCAAAATATACAACACATACATACATTTTTTTAAAGTTGGTGTTATTTCCGGCAAAACAGAATGTTGGAATATTAATTGTTAAGATTTGTATAACTGTCACAATAACAATAACTACATCGATTTCCGTAATAATACGCAGGGTAAAGTTCAATAAAAATCAGTATTTTGACAGCATGTCTCATACACTTGACCTTTAACTCTTCCTTCCTGTTCAGAATCGGATTCCTTGTATACAAAACGTGATTTTGATTTTAGTAAGTGATGCACTTACGAGGATTATCCTATATATACACAGGAGCTTTATAGAATACATCTTGAATAATACACAATATTTCATTTATGGAAATTTGGATTGTGCAATATGTGTAATATATATTCAACACAAATTACCCTTCTATAAATCGAATTTACCTTACAAATTGTCCGTTATTGATGTATGCGTAAACTAATTTTCTAAATTTTATTAACAACGTTACCCCAATGGCAGCAGATTCTCATATTTGACGTTCAATATAAATATATTTTTTATCCAATAATTTAACTTCTCTTGACACTTAAAATGAAAACATTTCTTTCTAATGGTACATTTTAATTGTATTGTAACCATGAATTATGATCTCAGATATTTATTAAAAAGAAAATCAGTATCCAGGTGTAATTTATTTAACGTTTTTTGTTTTTAAGATGAAATTAGAAGATGTCTAACTTATATTTCCACGTTGAAAACAAACAGTGAGTAACAACAATGTACCTGAGTATTATTAAACCATAATTCTATTGAAAAGGTATTTAAAATAAATAATAAGTTTCGACGAATATTAGTGGAATTAATAATAAATTATATTTTTGATTTCATATTCTCAAATGTGTTGATTTAAAGTTATGTATGTTAACTAGCAATAAATACAAGCCATATTTTTAATAGTATCGTAAAGTAGCAATATTCCGAAACTTAAAATATAAGTTTATGACATAGATCGGCAAAATAATATGTAAAATTGTTATTCCTGTTATTGATAATAAAAATGGCACTGAAAATTTTGTTTCATAAGTAAAGTTAGTGTTACTTATGTTGTGATTTTATTGATTATTATCTTATCCCGCAGCGTATGCGAAATATTTATAGACTTCCTTTGGGACTAATGTCAGCGCTTTAAAATAAAAAGAACGAAGACAGATAGATTAGAACAAAATGAGGTATCATTGCTTAACTTTGACAGTTTAAATTAAGCGGCATCTAAAAAACTTCAATATAAGATCTCATTCATTAAATATAATGTGGAATGACATTATAGAGTCCCAAGTGATAGCTTTAGATACTTCTAAAGTATTTGATAGAGAATAGCACCAAGGCATCTTAAACAAGTTACAATCCTATGATCTACCGGCGCAGATTAGCATATTCAAATGATTGAAAAAAACTATGTCAGGCTGGTTGAAGCAGAGGAAGATGAAGAAGAAATTTATTAGTGTTTTAAAATACAAAATGTTTTACACACATCAGACAATAGCTGACAATATACAATAATTTATAATGTAATATAATAGTTGTCCTGAAGTGAGTTGAAACCCATTGGTCATGGTTGGCTCAACTGTGACTCATTAACCGATAGAGCGGTCTATTTGGGATTGACTCTCTGGCACTATTCATACTATTTTTACAATTAGTGATTTACAAGCATTAAAATGCATCCAGCTGTCTAGTATTTGAATGAATTAATCTTAAACTGCTAATATTTATTTTATGGTCGTTCTCAAACGCATGTTGGACACTATTAGACTTATCTGTTCTACCATATTTGAGATGAACCATATGCTCCTTGAATCTAATTTGAACTGATCGTTTAGTTTGTCCTACGTACTTTTCACTACAGTCCTTCAGCTAATTTTGTAAATCCCCCACTTTTCATTTGTTTAAATTTTGTTCTTCGGATTGCCTAAAAGTTGTTGTATTTTGTACAGTAAACGAAGTGCGCTTGAATTACCAGTATATAGACCTTACAAAAAGGTTACCTATATGTTAGATAATTTAGGATATGAACAATGGTGTGACATGTTTTTCTCAATTTACACTAAATTTATTAAGAAAATGTCACAAAATAAAAAATTCAAAAGATTAATCAGTAATACGTGAAAAAAAAGCGTTACTCAAGAAGTTCCCACCATTGTAGAAAATCATTCCTCAAGGGATTAAATATGGCATTTTAGATGAGAGTGGCAAGTGTTGAAAGTTCAATTCAATACCTTCCTGATTCCTCTAAAGGATTTGTTAAAGAAGCATGCAGAAATCAAATCTCGACAAATATTGTCACTGAAGTAAACAGAAAGTTAAAATCCACAAAAAGAAAGAAATATTTATCAAACGGTTGTGTGAAAAAATTTTTTTTACTTAAAAGCTGATAAAGAATTATACGATTGTTATTTTAGATAAAGAAGACTATTATGAAAGGATAGACAACCTAATTAGTAATGGGCCTTATGAGCAACTTTCTGCAAATCCATTAAATGATCACCTACTTAAGAAAGAAGTGTATTTAAATTCAGCAACAACCTTATTACTCCAACTTAAAATAGGAGGTTATATGTATCTAACCCAAGTGTACCTAGATAACATTGCTTGCCTATTATACATAAACCAGGAAAGTCGGTGCATTATATTATTTTAGTAATTGGATCGTCGACGTACCACCTATCAAAATGGCCAACAGAGGTGTTCAAAAGTTTATCTTCTGCACTACCTAGTTTCGCTGTGATTAATTCCAATAATTTCATTGACAAGGTGAAAAATATCCAGTTGCAAGAAGGTGAAATTTTGATCTCGTTTAACGTTTGTTCATTGTTTCCAAGTATTCTAATACCACAGTCCTTGGACTACCTTAAGGATCTACTCGAGTCAAACAGCCTCAGTTAAAATGTAGTAAAAGAATATCTTCAACTCAATAAACTTTGCATGAAACAAAATTGTTTTCGATTCAATGATAATTTCTTCTAACAACATGAAGAAACAGCAATGGATAACTCTTTGCCGCCTTTCATTGTCAGTCTCTTCATGAACAGATAAGAAATAAAAGCAAAAGAAGCATGAGCATTTCACTGAACTTCTTGCGTCTTGAGGTCATTTAATTTATCATGAGTCCCTAAGATCAGCAAACAGCCAAACATTTGTTCCAGATGCCCCCTTTCTTTCTAAAAATAATATGAGGGCCAACACATCTCTCAAAGACACCTCTGTTTAATTTTAGATCTGAAGAGTCTGTCTCTCAGGTACGAAGATATAATCTGATTACTTCATGTATTAAAATTGATTTTAATTTATCTAAAAGCAAGTGATGTGAGTCTCAGAAGGTAACCCTTACTTACTGGATTCGTATGATGGTCGATAACGTGAATATAAGGCACGCAACTGCAGATAGCAAATACATTAGAGATACCGGCGCCTGACGGGAGACTGGTATCAAGAACCTACCCCTACATCCATCATACGATTATGATAGACCTGTTTATTGATGGCTCCATCCTAACATACCACAATAAATACCTAATCTCTGACTTAAGCTCGGTTGACCTTAAAGATCTAATATCAGCTTTCTCGACAAACCGAGTGATTCTAGTCTGTTAGAGAAGACAGTTCTGATTCGTATTCTACATCAACACCCCTTTGGCCTCCTAAATTTGAATACAAGAATCCCTGCCGTTTTATAATTTTTTATTAACCACAGGAGAGGATCTAAAGACTTAAATACTACTCCGCCATTTTTTTTTGGTATCACCCAATGCTGGATAGTTCTCCTGTGGCCTCAGGATTTAATTGGGGTTGCGCCTGCGAATTACCTACAGTCACATCCCATATCCCGCAGGGTTAGTTGTTGTAGATTCCAGAATCATATACCCTAAGCCGACGGAGAGAACTTAGAATAACTGCCTTCTACATTTGGCTTGTCAGCCACTCAGCTGATTTTTGGCACGGTATGTTCTTCAATTCAGAGAACAATGTAGGTTTTATCCCTCCAATAACACCGATTATTACGACGACCATCTTGACTGAGTAGTCTGCATACAGCATATAGGACACGTAACGGAGATCGCGATATTTGGTCCACTTTTTTTGCTTGTGTGATATTTTCTCGGCATGAGTCGAAAATTCGATGACATACATTACTTAGGTTTGATGGTCGAGAGGGTCTATATCAGGCTTATTTTCTTGAATTCGCCTGACAGTCGGGAATGAATAGTTCCAGTAGATAAGTTTCTCGTTCTCGACAATGGCCTCTATATCTCCGTGGACGCAAGACAGCTCTAGTGTCTGGTCTTCCCCGTACACTCGTATTACCACCTAAGATACTCATCTAAGATGGTAATATAATACTCATAATGACGCGGTAGGCCGATTGATATAGGATAAAATCGCGTATATGGGGCATGCAAAAGTACTTAACTTTCTACGCCTGACGATAGATCCTGTAGTTGATATCGGGAACCTCTATACGTCACACGCGCCTACGGTGGAACATTGTGTTGATAATAACATCCTGACAGACCACAATGAATCCCTTGATCTCAACACTCCTACGATTTCGTGGTGTTTTACGAACTGCAAGATAGGATTCGAGCTCCTAAGAATGTTACATGTAATACTCAGTACTATTTTGTCATACGGCTCCATGCCCAAGAATCTTCAGCCCCACGTTGACGTGGGAGGTACACACGAGGAATGGACAATCTTGGATGAATGCTACTGTAAATATTCATAATCTTGCGAGTACTTCTGTCTATTTGAAGCAGTTCGTTTACTGCCGACTTCACTACTCCAAAGAAGGAAAGGAATAATTGGTGTTGAAACTTAAGAATTAATTAAAAAGCTTAACTATGAGATGTTCCAAATTAGTTGTGGATCATTATCGTCCAGAAGGACGGCACCTCCAGAAGTGAACATTAATTGAAACAGTACAATACGCAATGGTTTAACACAATACTATTTATATTAATTTTGTAACTATCAGCAAAGATTGACTATACATCGATAGTTACTTCCTACGTAAATATTTATCGATCAAAAATCTGAACGCATACATTTTTATATTACAGTGAGCATCCCCTATTTAGAATTTTGTTAGTTTCGAAACTGCAAATGAGTATTATGAACTATTTGTATGCATTTATTTCAAAATTTACAATACTCTAGACGCGCGTTATTATACTCGTGCAGATACAAAAAAAAGTTGTCGATTCTTTTACCAATAAAAACTTAATATGAAGTAACCATGTATGTATATATAATCTATGCTATCAGACAAGCAAATATGAACGTTTAGAAACCATTTTTTATTTCCTACAAAAATTATACACTTTAGTTACTATTTCCTATGATTTACATATTTTTTTAAATTTATATACGCGAAATTATTTGAGTATAATTTTAGTTTCGTGACACGTGGCAAGTACTTTGTCTTGATACGAGTGTTATTTTTGTAGCCGATTTGGCAGATATAGCATAGCATTGAATAAATTGTCATTGAGGTCATTTGTAAATAATACCAGACAATATAAAAGGCTATTTTTAGAACGGAAATAATTTTACTAAATACATCCTGTAAATACAAATGCTAGTTTTATATAAATTAAGTAATTTAATAACTGGGCGAACATGAGTGTCCACTGTTTCAGTAATTTAGTTAATTTTCTGAAGTCAAGTAAGCGTTTTATCTTTCTATTCCAGGGATAATTTAATTTTCCGCCAATTATTTTTGATTGACATTTTCAGTCGATTACAAATTGTCGCTGGGTATTTGGTTGCTTTTCGCAAAAATAGTTTCAACTTTAATATTTTTTATTTTTACTGCATTAATGCATATTCACTGACCACTGCAAAATATATTTCGAAAAGGTCATTTTGTGTTTTAAATAGTGTGATGTGTATTACTGAAATTTAGCTTAGGTTAATCGTAAAATTTTTGGAATTTAATTTTATTGACAAATTATACGAGGTGTTTATAAAAATAGCCATTATACATTCAAAGCAGTTTAAAGAAATTTAGCGAAATTCTGTATTAAGTTTATAGTTTATACAACAATTCCAGTTATGTAGAGCGGATATCATAAGGACACTTTAAGAATCAAAGCATACGATGTTAGACCAGTTTGC
Source organism: Rhamnusium bicolor (assembly GCA_029963845.1). NCBI lineage: Eukaryota > Metazoa > Arthropoda > Insecta > Coleoptera > Cerambycidae > Rhamnusium > Rhamnusium bicolor. The sequence continues at coordinate 417,104 of JANEYF010002815.1, read as the reverse complement.
GCTTGGATGCGAATGTTATCTTATCGCTCCACTTTATGCACAGAGGCTAATATATGCTGGAGAGGATCCTTGCATCCAAATCATATACAGGGTGTCCCAACCAAAAGTAGACATCCTGAATAACTTTGGAGATAAAATTTTTTTGAAAAATTGGTAAAACACGTCGACCTTGTTTCTACGGGGGACATATTTTAATGCAATACTTGTATACCTGTCATCATCCCTCTACCCTACACGGCCACCCCCTCAAAAAATTCAAATGGCAAAGGGGATCGAGTGATACATCTTTTGAAAGGTATATCAATTCTCTACATAACTGTGTATTTTTTTTTAACTTTTATCGATTCTTTCCTGAGAAATAATTGTTTCATTATTTTAGGTTCGGGAAATAAAAATAAAGGAAGCAGTTTAAATTATCGTATGTATTATTCAAAATGACCCCCATCGACTTCCATATAGTAGTATAATCTGTCTTGAAATTCTGTACGAACATTTCTGAACACATCTGGACTCTGGAGTCAATAAACGGCATTCTCGAACAATTCTTTCACGTAACTCTTCCAGAGACGCGGGTTTTGTCGCAAATACCTTCGATTTCAAATGTACCCCACAGAAAGAAATCCAAGGGAGTTAAATCGGGTGACATAGCGGGCCACGCCACAGGACCTCTTCTTCTAATCCATCGCTCAGGAAACCGATTATCTAAAAATTGACGGACTGCTATAGCAAAATGTGGGGGTGCCCCATCCTGTTGAAAAAACAGTTCGCCCTCTAAACGATTATCGTCTTCTTCGAGGATTTGGGTAATCATTGGGTCGATGTTATTTTCTAACAGATCGAGGTACCTTTCGCCATTTAAATTGTCAGGAATAAAAAACTGCCCCTAAGATGCCAGCCCAAACATTTAACTTCTGAGGCCTTTGGGTATGAGTTTCCATGAACAAATGTGGATTGGTTTCACTCCAATACCTACAATTGTGCCTGTTTACCTCCCTATTTAATTGAAATGTCGATTCATCAGAAAAATACGTATTGTACAGTAGATTGGCATTACCGTTTAATTGTTCACTAAAAATCTCACAGAATTCATGCCGACGATCGGGATCATCTTTGTTTAATTCGTGTACCAATTTAAATTTATATGGATGAAATTTGTGAGCCTTTACAATTCGATGAACACTGCTTCGTGATACACCGGAAGCCTTAGCTACTTTACTGATCGATTGAGTATAATCCATCTGCAAATTACCCAGAACTGCCACTTTGACTGCTTCATTCCTAATCAGTCGCTGAGGTTCATGCTTTTTGTTTCCTACAGAACCTGTTTCCATAAATTTTGTCAATAATTGTAAAACATACTGAGAACCAACCCTTCTATCTGGGTGATTTCTATTGAATATGCGCTCCGTAGCTCTAGCACAATTATCGTTTTTAAAATAAATGCTGACACTTTTTTATTCTCTCCTGAAGGGTATAAACAATTTTGAGAACTCGCTCTGGTAAAATGTATCTCGATAAAATTGGTTGTGAACAAATTAGTGTTCAAGGACTATCAAATACTTATGACTCTTTTATTATTCTAAAACTAAACGGACAAGGAAAGTGTTTTTTATCGAAAAATCTCGTGTTGATTTGAGAGCACTAAAAAAATGCAGTTTTTTTATAAATTCCAATACCCAGTGCCGTGTATTTTAGATTTTTTAAACGATCTCGATTGTGTGTAATCATCAAAAATAAAATTATTTTCCTTAAGAACGAATCGATGAAAGTTTAAAAAAAATACACAGTTATGTAGGGAATAGAAAGACCTTTTAAAGGATGGTTCACTCGACCCCCCTTGCCATTTGAATTTTTTGAGAGGGTGGCCGTGTAGGGTAGAGGGATGACGATAGGTATACAGTATTACATTAAAATAAGTCCCCCTTGGAAACAAGGTCGACGTGTTTCACCAATTTTTTAAAAAAAATTTATCTCCAAAGTTATTCAGGTTTAATAGAATATAAGTTATTAAAAATTACGCTTTATATCCAAAAAATTATAGTATCTCATGAAATTTGTTAAAATTAAGCACAAAAACTTCTCTCCTCTGTTTATTTTTCTATTGAGAGAAAAAAAATACGTAGGATGAAAAATAAAAAATACGTTATTTACTTCATTACGTGGCGAAATACTTTATGTTTTGAACGGTTGCAAATACAAAAAAATAATTGAAAAATCCTCACTTTCTGCTGATGATTTTCCACAACCTTTCGAATGACAGGAGTCATAAATCCGTAAGACAAAAATTGTATGGGTATATATGAGTGTATAATGATGGCTATTATCCACGAGGGTGAAGTAAGTCTTAAATCATTCTAATGAATAATAGCCATTACATGCGAGTAGAGCATTTTACTTTATCTACGACTATTAAATGATATAAATTTTTGGTAAAATATCGCTATAAAAATTCTGACAAACTGTGATATTTCATAGCAATTCCATGCTTTGACTGATATGCCATAGCATATTCGATGAAATTTAAAAAATATGTATATTTCAAAACCAGTGAATAATGAAATCATCATTCACTGCAGTGGATAATGAATTGCATTGTCCTTGAGGAAACCTATACATAATGGAAACATTATTTAATAGCCGTGGTAAACTATTTTTATTACATTAAGTGACGTTACACTTACTATAGTCATTTTAAAAATTTCGTGAACGGTTGAAGATATAGAACAAATGAAGTAACAAATTTTATTGGCACACTTCTTTTGAATGAAAAAGTTTGAAGTCCATATAGTAACAAACAAATATGACTTTAAAACGAATCACGCTTTATGGCTCGAAATAGTGAGACAGTAATTTTGAAAATTTCCCAACTTCCCTAGTATTGTTTCCATAAAAAATAAGCCGAATGTAAAAAGAAAGATATGACTCCCAATTAAACAAAAGAGGAATATGGCGATAGAAAAAGGATAATAGCACTTTGTTTAATGAACTTTATCGCAATAGAGTTCCTATTACACAATGTTCTGTAAGTAGAGTATTTAGTAAAGAAGTTTAGATAAACTGAAAGCATTAGAAAACTGGACGACTAAAATCAGGGACACGCGGAAAAAATTTTCTCAATACTTTGTTAGCATTAGAAGAAACGCCTCAAGTATCAACGAGAAAACTTGCTGTGGATTATAATGTAGACCCCAGTTTATCAGATATCTGCTGAAAAAGGCAAAATGCCATCTTTATAATGTGCACTTAGTCCAAGAACTAAATAGGGATGATCTCGACAGAAAACTACAATTCTGCTATCTAATGTTGGAACGTTATGATGATGAAAATCGTGGCCGTCAAATACTACACATCGATGATGCAACATATTGTCATAATGAAACAGCAAACCAGCATAATGGCCGACATTTATGGAGAATAATCCACAATAGATGGAACACGTATATTCCGCAGAAGGTAAATATTTGGGGAGGTTATTATTTATCGGCTGTCATATCATTGGGCTGTAATTTATAGATGAAAATTTAACTGATCAAAAATATCTCGACATCTCGTCACATTAGAATAATACAGTTCTATCTGCACTTTTGGTCAAAATTGAGATTTAACCATATCCGAGTTCTATGTGTCATTTTCTACACTTTGGACAAGTTTAGTGACATTCTGACGATTAGTTTATGAGTTATTGTGTGTTACTGAGTTCTATCTACATTCCTTTAATACACTTTTAATTTAACAAGGTTTTATCTGTCAACGCTTGGAATAAGAAAGTTGTATCTGTATGCAGTTAGAATTCGGTTATTGTAAAAGTGTAGTTACACCTTTGTTTGTCTGCACATAATTTGACAATTCTGTTAACCTACAAAATAATATCAATGGTGTGTTGTTCATGCGGGATATTGTTGTTATTGTTATAGTGGTGTCTCAGTAGTAATAATAATCATATAATAATGAGTGACAGGTCTTTAAGAATGTTGAGAATAGGTAAGTGAATTCAGTGAATTCTTTCGTTGAATATACTGATTGAAAACATTTTGTATTTCAAAACAAGTTGGAGTCGAAGAAAATATTCTTTCTGATAAGTCGAACATGGATAATATAATTGCATTAACACCTGGATCAGAAGAAATTCCAAGGGAAGTCGAAATTTCTAATAATTATAATGAGTGAGTAATACTTTTGATTATGTATAGCCAATGCATGTGGTCAATTTAATGATTATACAGTGTGTCCCATAAAATAAATGTTTTCATCATATTATGGACTGATACCATACTTATTAAGTATAGGATTTTTGTTTATTATTGATTTCTTAGAAAAATTTATTCTTAATAAAAAGTTCTGCATAGCCTGGAAAACGATAATATTCAATCAAATTTAGGTCTCATGATAACATACAGGAAAAATGTTTAAAAAATAAAAATTGACTCAAGAGTGAACTAGGTACTACAAATTTTAGAAATAGAGCAAAATGTATTTGAAGGAGTTGTTTGAAATTTAAAGTCAAGGGCAAATTATATCAAATTTGGGATAGATAAACAAAGAATAATTTTTTTAAAGATATTTCAGTAGTGTTTACTTTATGATAGTGATCACGTGCATCAGAAATTCATTTGTTGTGACTGTATGTTTTAGCAAGCTATTTTATGTTTCTTCTAGATATCTTCTGCAAGATGATGATTCCTTTTTAGAAATAGTGCGGAACGCAGAGATAGTTATTGAAGAAACATTAAGAAGTGATGTCGAGTTGAGTTTACCTGATAATATAATTCTAAATTTAAATGAAGGGCAAGAGACTATCGATGATAAGGAGGAAGGCTCTGAACAAAAATCTTCTGAAAACAATAATAAGTAAGTTAATTAAAAATTGGTATTCATGTTTCATTGCGAGATTGTTTTGTTCTTTTTTCCAGATATTCAAACTTAAGAAAGTATGAAAATGTAGAACAAACAGAAGAATCTATTATTAACGATAAGAATGAGAGAAGCACAGAAAATTTAGAAAAGGATGAGTAAGTTAATGGAAAATAGGTTTTATGCAAGATTTTTAAATTTCTTTTGTAGATATTCAGTCGATGAAACAGTGAATGTTAAAAAGAAAATAAGAAAACCAGATACATGGAAAATCAATATCAGGCAGAAACTCTATCAATCCGGTCAAGAGTATGTGAGTGTTCGTGGTAAGGAAGTAAATGCCAAGAAAATTTCAAACAAAAAAGATTGTAACAACAGTTGCAAATTCAAATGTGCCAAAAAAATTTTACAAAATGATAGAGAGTTGGTGTTTAAATACTATTACCAGCTAAATCAAAGTGAAAAATATATCTTTCTCAAAGACAACACAGAAAAATACGCAAAATCACGGAAAACTGTAGATGAACCCTCTCGTCGAAACTATTCCTTCAAATATTTCTTCAAAATTCAAGAAGAGCGAATACGTGTATGCAAGCAATTTTTTTTGGGTACTCTGAGTATTTCTCAGAAACCAATATACACAGCTCATGCGACTACTTCTGGAACTCCTAAAAGAAGTTTACGAGGAAAAACCAGTAGCAGAAAATGTTCTGATGAAATCAAGCAAGCAGTAATTGATCATATCAAGCAATTTGCTGTTGTTGAATCCCATTACTGTCGAGCAAATAGCCAAAGAAAATATCTAGAAGCTACTTTAACCATTCCTAAGATGTATGATCTCTATCTTATCTATTGTGCAGAAAATAACAAAGATAATCCAGTTAGGCTTTCTATGTACAGAAGAATTTTTAACACTAACTTTAATTATGGGTTTCACAAGCCTAAAAAAAGACCTGTGTGAAAAATGTTGCCATTTTTATCTCAAGAAGAAGGAAGATCTATTAACAGCAGATGATGTAGAACAAATGAACGGTCATACTGCCGAAAAAGAAGCAATGAGAAAAGAAAAAGAGAAAGACAAGCAAACTGGCATCCCTATTTTATGTTTTGATCTAGAAAATGTTATAACTTGTCCAAGGTCCTCTGTAGGAAACCATTTTTATTTACCTAAGATAACTATGTATAACCTAACAGGTCATTTATCGACCACTAACACTGCATACTGTGCCATCTGGATAGAGACTACTCAAGGTAGAAGTGGAAATTGCCTAGCAAGTGCCTTTAGAAAAATAGTAGATAAAGTTTTGAAGGACAATGATATTCACAACCTAATAACTTGGAGTGACAGTTGCGTTCCTCAGAACAGGAACTCATTCATTGCATTTTGTGTCTTAGATATACTGAGAGAGAATACAGGATTGGAGAGCATCACAATGAAATACTCAATTCCAGGTCATGGTGCTGTTCAAGAAGTAGATAGCATTTATAGCCAAATAGAGAAATATATGTCGCTAAAAGAATTCTACTCGCCATTAAGCTTCATGAAGGAGCTCAAAAATGTCAATAAAAAGAATCCTTTTGTAATCATGCAAATGAAAGAAACAGACTTCAAAAATTATGAAGAGTGTTCCTCTAAACTGAGTTACCAAAAAGTGCCATTTTCCAAAGTGTCTTGCATGCAGTTCAAAAACAGTGAGTTATATGAAGTTGCCTATAAAACTAGTCATTTACAAGGTGAGTTTATTGAAAGAGCTTTGATATACGATACAGTCCAACGACTTACTCGTCAAGGAAAACAAGTAAATAAAAAAAAGGCAACACAACCTGCAATTTCCACTTTGATCCCAAAATTACTTCCAAAGGGAAAAGCAATTTCAAAAGAAAAGGTGGACGCTATTAAAAAAATGATGCAATGTATGCCTGAAATAGACAAACAATTTTATAACTGTCTTCTCAAATAATTGTAGTATACCAATGCATTTCTTATCATAAAAATAAAATATTTGTTACAACTTACACCTTTGTTTCATTATCTTTACCCCTTCACCTCAAGACTCCTAACAAAACATGGTTGTAAGTGTCAGATAGAACTTTGTTTTGTTACATATTCTTGAATATTATGACTAACATAGTTCTATCTACATTTTGACACCCTAGAATATAAATAGCCAGTGAGAATACAAAATTGATTTCACTTAACCCAGGAATATACAAAATTTTCTTTTCAAACAAATTAAATTGGAAGTCGCTGCCTTATTTCCCAATTAACTGACAGTGACGCAATATTCAACAGCTGTTTACTCGGAACAGCTGAGTATCCAGATAAGACTATGTTATTCTAAGGTGACGATCTTACAAAACACCATGATACCTACATGCTCTGCTTTATTTCTTAATGAGAGTAATTTAATTCAAAATGGGGTGCAGTTTCAGCAACATGGCTCCCCCATACTATGGGATCAAGTGGGGGAATACATAAATTATATGTATTCTAATAGATGGAGTGAAGTTACATAGAATACGCTGCTAGGTATCCCGATCTAACAACACTCGATTTTTTTATGAAGACATATAACGTTGAAGAATAACGCTTTCAGAAACAGATCATCTGGATGATTTGAAAGCTAGAATAAGAGCCGAGATGGAGTAAATACTCTACACAGTCTTGGAGCAATTGCTTAAGTAGTTTACAAGGTTGAGTAGCACATTGCCATTTGAGCACAACTTATGTTGCCTATTTATGTATTTTAAAGAGTAATGAACAATTTTATTAAATATCTCCTGTAAAAGGTTTATCTTAAGTTAATAAATTTTAAACAGATTTTCCTCAAACATTTTCCAATACAATAATGCAGAGAGAGCCAAATGTCTATTATCATTTTTAGACTGCGTTAAAAAAGCAAAATGGCAAAAGGTATTGTATTTATATAATAATGTAAGCTTTGGAGTTATGTTTTTAATGTAGTTTGATGTTTAAAAATGATTTCATGTTCTATTCAAGAAAGAAAATTTTGAATCGAGAATTTTGTGCAAACTCATGCAATAATTGAAACTGAATGGTGTTTTAGACGTCAGTCGGGGGTTCCTAAACATTGTGTGCACTGTTGAAAAGCAAAAACAGGTACAATTAGCTTTTCTACAACGCTCTATATAACAACATGCATCAATAATTAGGTTATTCAGCACAAGTGCTCAGCGAATGCCACACAAAATTTACTTCCATGCGTATAAAATTGTCCAAGAATTATTCGAAAATGATAAACTTGCTCGTATTAAGTTTTGTACGTTGTTTCTTAAGATATTACATCCTAAAAGTCAGTACACAAATATTAGTCCCCCAACTTGAATTGCTTAACGTACTACCACTCATTTGATATGTCCAAGGCCAAATATCTAGTAATTTTTAACGTTGTTGAGTTGACAGATACAACATCAGTCAAATTATTTTTTGTTCACCTTGTTGGCTTTAAATAGCCAGAGTTTCAAAAAAGTTTTTCTTTTCTGTCAAGAAATTAATAGAGAGCATCTAGTATTGCCGAAGTATTAATAAACTTATTTATATTTTAATTTCTTGGCTGGTTATTTGTTTTTCACACATCAAGAAAGATCTGTAAGGCCTTCGGGACCGATACAGTATACTCGATCTTACTACAATTTAAGATCGTAATAAAAGAAATATACTGGTAATATGAAACGTCTCTTTATGATTGATGAAACGCAATTACTTAAATGGCAACGTTAACAGGCAAAATTAGTTATTGGGCTGTGAAAAATTCATGCAAAATTTACCAAAAACTACTCCATTCACCTAAAGAGGCCATTTGCTGCATACTATTCTTCATTAATAAAACTCCCATCATTTTATATGTTATTATGTTATAGTTTTTATGTTATTATGAAATAAGTAAATTTTATTTAAGTTTGAAAATGAATGCATGCTTTGCTCTCACTGTACGAAATATCCCGTTATCCGTAAAGACAAAAAAATGTATATTTTATGAATGTCAACAAATATAGGTTGCTATTTAAAAAAAGAAGTGTTATAGCAATAAAACCAAGTTTTACATAGAGTTATTTATTTCACAAAGCAACTTCAATGAGCTGCTTTTTCAGTCAATATACATAAGAGAATAGGGATTTATCAATGAACACCATCCGATTCCATTCTTCATCCTACTGGGCACGTCCTTGTTACAACTTAAGTCTTACTTCTCGGTGCCTCTGCGTAAGTGGTAAAGTAAGAGAAGATCCGTACGACTGATGTTGCTAGAGGCGCCTCAGTAACATTCTATCATAAATGAACCTAACGGATAGTTGTTGACCCGTAGCAGATAACTATTAATTTGACATGAACCTGGTTGCACTGAATAGGTCTCATGGGGATGCAGTTTAGGATGGTTCTTCACGTTCAGTGGTTCATCGAAGAATCCCTTACCGTTATTACGTTGATACCTTTGTTCATCATTCCTAGCATACCAACATCATATCACTCTTGGCGCATTTTGCCCAACTTTGTTCGTAATTTTCCAAAAAAAAAAAACACCTTCCTGTATCCTTATGATCCTTTAAAATTCTGAAAATTGCTGAAAATTCGCATATCTTCGAATCCGATGCCTCGAATAATGTCAACAATGTTTGAAAGACAAACAACGTGATGAAACTAAGACAAGTGAAACATTTAACTCGGGTTCAATACTATAAATTATTTTCTTTTAAGTAAGTACGAAACAAATAGTATTCTTGTATTCCAGTAATTCTTCAATTATAGAAAATCAAAATGTTATTATTTATAATTTTTTGTGAGAACTATTTACTAGAGCTATTTACCAACAGTCATCTAAATTCTTTATGTTGTTTCAATATCACACAGTATGTTTAAATTATATTCTGTTATTCAAAAACTAATTCTAATTACATAGTTTGATTATGATAACAAACTTTAATATCAATATTTTGATGTTAAATATAAAATATAGTAGAAGTTTAGGCAGGTATTATTCACGTTTTTTCTCGTTTTGGGGGGGGGGGGTTCTGCAACCGTTGTGTACAGTGGTGGGTGTAACATGATAACCAAGGCGAATCCACTTATATCTATCTATGCATTCGCATATTGTGCAGTGTGGACACTTGCCCCTCAACCTGGAGTCCCAGGTTCGATCCGCGGTCGACGAGCTAGAATTTGTTCTAAACCGGAAAATATTAGTATACACGGACATTGGGTGTGTATCCATTGTCTCTAAATATGTAGTCCTCTCCAAACAAGTTACCTTGAGATACCTCAGGGATATAGGAAATTTTATTACCTGTGGTGTTTAATTTAATTAATTGTTATTGGACACACGACCATAACGAGCATCCCCGTCAAGATGACGGTCAGCAATGGTTTTTAAACCTTTAATTCCTTGAGTAGTGGTGAGAGGTATGTGAAACTTCTCATATGGTCCAAATGCTACTATCCAACCGACATCATAGATGTCTTTGTGGCGGATAGCGACTTGCGAAGCAAGTACTGAGAGTGGCGACCTCTAGCCCAGGTGGAGTAAATTACTGTTATTAAATATGATTTGAACGAAACAACTACTCAGCGGGGGAAACACCCCGACGTGCATTGGATTTTATCTTCAAATCAGAATAGATCGGTAGCCAATATCATTTGTCAATTTCTAACCAGACATAGACCGGTTTCGAACTTATTAGTCCTCCTCAGTATGCCATAGGTTATGGAACAGAAATGATAGTGGCCAACCCGCTAATCATATACTATCTAAGGTAAATTGAGTAGTGGTGAGAGGTATGTGAAACTTCTCATATGGTCCAAATGCTACTATCCGACCGACATCATAGATGTCTCTGTGGCTGATAGCGACTTGCGAAGCAAGTACCGAGAGCAGCGACCTCTAGCCCAGGTGGACTAAACTACTGTTATTAAATATGATTTGAACGAAACAACTACTCAGCGGGCAAATACCCCGACCTGCATTGGATTATACCTTCAAATCATTATCATACCTAAATCATTAATTCCTTGTTCCCGTTTTTATAACAAAAAAAACAGATTTTTTTGCATAGAAAATAACATTTTATCAATTTAGCATTTCATATTATTTGTGAATGTTTCATTAGATGTTTGCAGTATTATGATATATCTACTTAAGCGATCTTTGGAATTTATTACTATTTTGCGATCTCTAGTCATAATATATATTCACATATATTTTTATAGCAACGATCTGACAAAGTTTAATTGTAAAAATTTAGTACAAAAAACTGGTGTCTAGTACTATTTATTAAGAAATTTGTTACTGTCACATTTTTCTGTAAAAAAAAGACAACCAAGTTTGAATTAATATTATTCATTCATATCATTTCATCGTTTATCTAAGATATAATAAAAGTTAAGCGTTTTTATACTTTCTTTCTCCTTATACGAATATAATAAAATTTTATCACACAATTGAAAGAGTCCAAACTGTAGACATACTGGGACCTTAAACGATCAAGGAACCAAATTCAAAACAAAATTAAATTAAGTTTAAAAAAAAACTATCCCATTAATTTGCTCGAAGTGCAGAATAATAAAATGTAATATTCTCAATAACTAAAACAAATCACATAATATTTAATGTCCTGTTTGTCTCTGTAATAGTAGATTACGTAACCTACTTCGTTCACAATAAAAACTACTTTTGTTTATATTTATATGTTTTCGGTTAGCTCATTTTCGACAAAATCACACTTAAGAATGTTTTCTTAATTATTTTCTTTACCTGTCCTAAATAAATAAGTAATAATGATAAAGTTAATTTTCTTTTATTTGTATTTGCTATTAGAATTTGATGAACACAAAGCGATTTTTTAGAAACCTCAATAATAAAATTATATGCCTTAGTTCTACTTAACTGAGATAGGTAGGTAAAACAAACCGTGGTTTAAAAAGTAACCCAGTAGGATTAGTAGCTCTAGATACCGAAATTATGTACCGTAAATAGATGTAGAAACACTAGGATGTCACTTTTTATATTTGGGCTGCCTGATTTTTGACTGGCTGCTATTCTAAGGCTTTGATATATGTAAATACGATAGAATTACCTTAGAATTTTCTGGGCTGTAGTCATTGTATAAATTTCAACGGTACCTGGTCTTTAATGACAATAAAAGGCCACTGCTGTCAAATAAAAATCAAGTTGTTCTAATACTGAATCGACAGTTGAATTTAATGACAGCCGTCATATTTGCGACCAATGAAGCATTTTTTGCAGTTCTATATTTTGAAAATATTTAAAATTTTTAAACTCTTATTTTATCTTAGATAGATAGAAAGAACATGTGCATTCTGTGAAAGAATATATAGCTCTAACTAGTTTTTCAACTTTATTTGGAAGGTTTTCGAGGGCATGAGATGAGCACATTACTATGAAATAGCAAGTGTATTTCATTGTAAATAAATCTGGTCCACCTTTGACAATAAGCATCTTCAGCAAATGTTTTTGTCTCATCATTACATGGATACCATATGCCTTTAATTCAGTCAAATTTTGGTTGTATGGAACTTCGCTAATTAAAAAAATCGAGGAGATCGAGGTTGCATCTTTAACGAATTTGAACGCTGCAAAATAGATTTCTGTGTTTAGCAAACTAATATATTATTCCGGCTTTCAGCTCAATTACTTAAGTTTCGTTGATACTTTACCGGTTCCCTCGCCAGTAGTCGGACAAGACTTAGTTTTTCTATGCCTTAATTAATCTTGCTTCTATATATTACCATAAATTCTTACCAATCGCAGAAGAAGATCCGTGCTCGTAACGATGTTACACTGGATAGTTCTCATCCTTCCTGCCATCATGAAAGATACACTTGAGAAACGGATGATCTAGAATATTTCTTCTGTTCATATGTATCATGTTGTAAGTGTTTCCGTTTAACTGACGCAGTCTTCCACTGTTGATAATTGACTATTTCAAATAAGTGTAGTCCAACTGGAGCGGCAACCATATTTGCGGTAAATAACATCTCTCAGAGAAGATGACTATTCCACGTCCTATGTGATATTGTGCACATTTAATTACGTATACTTCTGCTTGGCACACAAATGGATTTGGAAACTTTTCTTGTAAGATATAAATTTTCAAGCAAGTCCCAAAAATCACACAAGAAAATGTCTTATTTTGCATAATATATCAATTTAAATTAACTCTGTAAACAAGAGCACATTTTTATTTATTTTTGTGGCATGGAAATGCAATAAAAACAAAAGTGTTGCTATTTATTATTTTCTATCCACAAATAATTTTAATACATTATTTTTAAACATCTACTACCCAGCTATTTGCTGGATTTATAATTGAATGTTTATAGTGGCAAATAGTCGAAAAAGTAGTTATTTAAAGAAATGTGTTACCTATCTGTGAAATGTTTTTTACAAAAGTATAGGAAATAAAAATTAGCAATTATTGTTACTATATTCCTTTTTTTACGCCTTAATTGAATAGATTATCTAGAAAATAACTAATTTGTATTAAATAATATTTGTATAGTCTCAATTTCCTATATTTTTATTAAATAGAAAATTTTATTCATTACTAATCACTTTTAGTCACTTCTACATAAGGAATTTATGACCATTATAAACAGAAATGTTGCCAACTTATTTTAGTCATCTTTGGAATGGCGCCAGGATATGTCTTCGATTTTATGTCTATAGAAAATATGGAAAGTAGAAATAATAATTTTGAGGATTTGCTTTTAAGTGTGTGACGTAATATTTGTAGGAGTCGATAATGCTTTATCTTGATTACATGATATATGTTTTGATTCATGAGACATGTCCAGTAGTGTCTGAGTGATTATTTGTTACATAATAATAATAATAATAATAATAATAATAATAATAATAATAATAAGGGGTGCAAAGGACCGGCAACCTCCACGTTGGTGCACCCTGGACGGGCAGAGGCAACTCTGCCTGACTAATGCCGGCCGGGAGTACCAGGGCTAACTACCCTGGTACTCTTTTTGCTATGGTTCCATATAACCTTAGAAGGGCCCCTCACATTCGACCTCAGTCGGATGGAGGTCAAGGACAGATGGGAGGGGCCTTACCGGACGGTCCTAACGATGATGACAATGCGATTGTACATGGACGCTTTAAGTGGACGAGGGAACTTCGGGATGACTTACTGACCTGCCGCGAGAGTAGCGAACCTGAGCGAAGGGGATACATGGCGCGATTGCATGCACTTTGGTGCGAAATGCATCCAGAGCATCGCGCCTTCTCTCAACAACATCTGAGAGATCAAGTATCCTTTCTGCTCAGGACAGGTTATGTAAGGGCACCCCGTCAGCCGGAAGAACTGCCAGCCGCAGTCCCACCGCGGCAATTATTAGCTGATGGGGAACATCCTTTAGAGTTCACCGATGTAGACTTAAGGACGAGGGTTAGCCTTAACACCAGGGCTAACCTAAAGCCACAAGACCTAGCTAGAATGGACGAGGTCATCGATGAGGAAATTCCGGAAGATGCCGACATCTGGCAAATCAACAGTGCCGTGTACAACGCCGCGAAGCAACTCGTCCCCCGTGAGAGGTCAACCAATCACGGGGTCGAGAAAGCCAAGCGGCGTGTACAGAATATCGAGGGCAAGATACAGTCGGCCAGACAACACGCTTCTCGGATCCAGAGTGTGGTGGAATATAAGACAACTGGTAGAGTTTTTACTCCCAGAATCCGGCGCATAGCAGCCGGATTAAGACGTCAACACCATACTCTAAATCTGACAGTGATGCTTATCATCAAGCAGCACTGTCTAGATAGGATCCGAGCGCTCATGGCGATAAAGAAAACATTGAAGAGGCGGGTGAGGAGTATGGAACAAAACAATTTGTTCCGTACGAATCCTTCCCGCCTATTTCAAGAGCCACAGCGTGTTGTAGATAATCCGCCGACTGTAGAAGATGTCGAAACCTTCTGGAAGGGAATCTACGAAACGACGCGTCCATTCAATAGCGACACTCCAGCAATTGCACACTTCGAGGCTCTGTGTCACAGACATCGTGAAGAGCCAGATGAAGTGTGCCCGGCAATCAGTACGGAGGAAGTCCAGCAAGCACTTGTTGGCACCAAGAACTTCGCTGCCCCGGGCCCAGACGGCATTAACAACTGGTGGTGGAAGAAATTTCCGTCCACTCACCGCCGTCTGGCGCGAGTTTTCAACTCATGGTTGAACGAGGGGCAGCAGATTCCGGACTGGTTTGTCGAGGGACGTACTGTGCTTATCCCCAAAAAGGGGGATCTTTCCGACCCGAGGAATTATAGGCCGATCACTTGCCTCAACTCCTGCTACAAGATATTTACACGTATCTTGTATGCAAGGACACTGAGGTCTGTTGATCCGGTCTTCCAGCAGATACATGAACAGCGTGGTGCCAAGAAGGGCATGGCAGGTTGCAAGGACAGCCTGCTGATAGACCGCTGTATTACACAGGATTCTGTGCAATACAAGCGGAATCTATCGATGGCCTGGATTGACTACCGCAAGGCATTTGATACAACATCGCACGAGCTATTGTTGCACTTGCTCGAATGTCTTGCGGTACCAGCACCACTAGTGAGATGCATAGAACAGCTGCTGCCACTCTGGAAGACTCGCTTCACCATAACATCAGGTGCACAGCGGGTCACGACAGAGCAGGTGGCATTTAGGAGGGGAGTTTTCCAGGGCGACTCCCTGAGTCCTCTCCTCTTCTGCATCTCACTGCTACCGTTGTCTGCTGGGCTCCGCCAAACCCGCGGGTATCAATGTGGACCACCCAGCGACCGGAGGCATAAGGTCACCCATCTGTTTTATATGGATGATCTTAAACTTTATGCCTCCGGAGAGCGCGAACTACAAAACGCTCTTAGGGTGGTCGAAGAATATACGCGGGCAATTGGTATGGAGTTCGGGTTGGACAAATGTGCAGTCGTCCACCTCAAGAGAGGACGATGCGGGGAATTCTCTGAAAATGCGCAGCTCGCAGACGGAAGCATCCTAAGACATCTGGATGCCGGAGAGACCTATACATACCTGGGTGTGCAACAAAGGCACATCCAAGATGTAACACAAATAAAGGATTCTCTCCGCGGCAAGTACAGACACCGCCTCCGAAAGATTTGGTCTTCCGAACTTTCGGGGAAGAACAAGGTGTCTGCAACTAATATGCTTGCCGTTCCGATTCTGCTCTACTCCTTCGGAGTAGTAAAGTGGAGGGTAGATGAGCTGCGCCAATTAGACAGAGATACCCGCAAGATGATGAATATTCACAGAAGTATTCATCCTAGATCGTCCGTTCCTCGTGTGTACCTCCCACGTCAACGGGGGGGGGGCCGAGGACTCTTGAGCCTGGAGTGTACGCATGGCAGAGTAGTACTGAGTATGGCATGTAACATACTCAGGAGCTCAGATCCCCTCTTGCGGTTCGTAAAACATCACGAAACTGTAGGAGTGGGAGCAGGATTGTTCAAGGCAGCAAAAAGAGCCGCAGATGAACTCGGTCTCGCATTTGACATCAGGCGAGGAGGCCGGCGAGGTGCTGATGTTGAGTCAGTCACCGAACTTCAGCCAAATCGTCTGAAAGCCCGAATAAGAGCTGCCGAACAGGAAAATCTGTTTCGGCAGCACGTCGATAAACCCCAGCATGGTGTCTTCTATAAGAACATAGAAACACTGGGTTTATCGACCAGGCTGACCTTCGCCTTTCTAAGGTCAGCAGGGCTTAAGTCGGAGACCGAGGGATTCATTATGGCCTGCCAAGATGGTGTTATCAACACCTTGGTCTACCGTAGCCGCGTGTGGCGTGTAGAGGTCCCTGATATCAACTGCAGGACCTGCCATCAGGCGCCGGAATCGCTCATGCACTTACTTTCTGCATGCCCCATATATGCGATTTCGGCCTACATCCACCGACATAACGCGGCTTTACGAGTGCTATACTACCATCTAAGGCACTCGTACGGGGTAGACCAGACACCAGTGCTGCCTTACGTCCCCGGAGATATTGAGTCCGTTGTCGAGAACGAGAAATGCCGGATTTACTGGAACTACTCGTTCCCGACTGTCAGGCTAATCCAAGCCAACAAGCCTGACATAGTCCTCCTCGACCATCAACTCAAGGTGATGTATGTTATCGAGTTCTCGGCACCTGCGGAGAAAAACATCACCTTGAAGGAGGAGGAGAAACGGACCAAATATCGCGATCTCCGGTACGAGCTCCAAGTGCTGTACCCAGGCTACTCGGTCAAAATGGTCGTCCTTATTATCGGTGTACTCGGAGGGATAAAGCCTACGCTGCTCTCGGAACTGAAGATCATACCGGCCTGCCAAAAACCAGCCGAGTGGCTGGCAGGTCAAATGCAGAAGGCGGTCATTCTGGGTTCTCTCCGTCTGCTTAGGGCACACGATTCTGGTATCTACAGTCACTAACCCTGCGGGATGTGGGGAGTGGCTGTAGTTGATGCGCCGGCGCGACTCCCGTGAGGCGTCGGAGGCCACGGGAGGACTGACCGGCATCGGGAAATTCCGAAAAAAAAAAAAAAAAAAAAAAAAAAAAAAATAATAATAAGGGGTGCAAAGGACCGGCAACCTCCACGCTGGTGCACCCTGGACAGGCAGAGGCAACTCTGCCTGACAAATGCCGGCCGGGGGGTACCAAGGCTAACCACCTAGTACCCCTTTCCCTTCTGGTTCCATATAACCTAAGGAGAAGGGCCCCTCACGACCGACCCCAATCGGATGGGGGTCAGAGACGAGTGGGAGGGGCCTCACCGGAACGTCTCAATGGTAACGACCGCAATGGACAAGGACGCTTTAAGTGGACGAGGGAACTTCGGGATGACTTGCTGACCTGCCGCGAGAGTAGCGAACCTGAGCGAAGGGGATACATGGCGCGATTGCATGCACTTTGGTGCGAAATGCATCCAGAGCATCGCGCCTTCTCTCAACAACATCTGAGAGATCAAGTATCCTTTCTGCTCAGGACAGGTTATGTAAGGGCACCCCGTCAGCCGGAAGAACTGCCAGCCGCAGTCCCACCGCGGCAATTACCAGCTGATGGGGAACATCCTTTAGAGTTCACCGACGTAGACTTAAGGACGAGGGTTAGCCTTAACACCAGGGCTAACCTAAAGCCACAAGACCTGGCTAGAATGGACGTGGTCATCGATGAGGAAATTCCGGAAGATGTAGACATCTGGCAAATAAACTGTGCCGTGTACAACGCCGCGAAGCAACTCGTCCCCCGTGAGAGGTCAACCAATCACGGGGTCGAGAAAGCCAAGCGGCGTGTACAGAAAATCGAAGGCAAGATACAGTCGGCCAGACAACATGCTTCTCGGATCCAGAGTGTGGTGGAATATAAGACGACTGGTAGAGTTTTTACTCCCAGAATCCGGCGCATAACAGCCGGATTAAGACGTCAACACCACACTCTCAATCTGACAGTGATGCTTACCATCAAGCAGCACTGTCTAGATAGGATCCGAGCGCTCATGGCGATAAAGAAAACACTGAAGAGGCGGGTGAGGAGTATGGAACAAAACAATTTGTTCCGTACGAATCCTTCTCGCCTCTTTCAAGAGCCACAGCGTATTGTCGAGAATCCGCCGACTGTAGAAGATGTCGAAACCTTCTGGAAGGGAACCTACGAAACGACGCGTCCATTCAATAGCAACACTCCAGCAATTGCACACTTCGAGGCTCTATGCCACAGACATCTTGAAGAGCCAGAAGAAGTGTGCCCGGCAATCAGTACGGAGGAAGTCCAACAAGCACTTGTTGGTACCAAGAACTTCGCTGCCCCGGGCCCAGACGGCATTAACAACTGGTGGTGGAAGAAATTTCCTTCCACTCACCGCCGTCTGGCGCGAGTTTTCAACTCATGGTTGAACGAGGGGCAGCAGATTCCGGACTGGTTCGTCGAGGGACGTACTGTGCTTATCCCCAAAAAGGGGGATCTTTCCGACCCGAGGAATTATAGGCCGATCACTTGCCTTAACTCCTGCTACAAGATATTTACACGTATCTTGTATGCTAGGACACTGAGGTCTGTTGATCCGGTCTTCCAGCAGATACACGAACAGCGTGGTGCCAAGAAGGGCATGGCAGGTTGCAAGGACAGCCTGCTGATAGACCGCTGTATTACACAGGATTCTGTGCAATACAAGCGGAATCTATCGATGGCCTGGATTGATTATCGCAAGGCATTTGATACAACATCGCACGAGCTATTGTTGTACTTGCTCGAATGTCTTGCGGTACCAGCACCACTAGTGAGATGCATAGAACAGCTGCTGCCGCTCTGGAAGACCCGCTTCACCATAACATCAGGTGCGCAGCGGGTCACGACAGAGCAGGTGGCATTTAGGAGAGGAGTTTTCCAGGGTGACTCCCTGAGTCCTCTCCTCTTCTGCATCTCACTGCTGCCGTTGTCTGTTGGGCTCCGCCAAACCCGCGGATATCAATGTGGGCCACCCAGCGACCGGAGGCATAAGGTCACCCATCTATTTTATATGGATGACCTTAAACTTTATGCCTCCGGAGAGCGTGAACTACAAAACGCTCTTAGGGTGGTCGAAGAATATACGCGGGCAATTGGTATGGAGTTCGGGTTGGACAAATGTGCAGTCGTCCACCTCAAGAGAGGACGATGCGGGGAATTCCCTGAAGATGCGCAGCTCGCAGACGGAAGCATCCTAAGACATCTGGATGCCGGAGAGACCTATACATACCTGGGTGTGCAACAAAGGCACATCCAGGATGTAACACAAATAAAGGATTCTCTCCGCGGCAAGTACAGACACCGCCTCCGAAAGATTTGGTCTTCCGAGCTTTCGGGGAAGAACAAGGTGTCTGCAACTAATATGCTTGCCGTTCCGATTCTGCTCTACTCCTTCGGAGTAGTAAAGTGGAGGGTAGATGAGCTGCGCCAATTAGACAGAGATACCCGCAAGATGATGAATATTCACAGAAGTATTCATCCTAGATCGTCCGTTCCTCGTGTGTACCTACCACGTCAACGGGGGGGGCCGAGGACTCTTGAGCCTGGAGTGTACACATGGCAGAGTAGTACTGAGTATGGCATGTAACATACTTAGGAGCTCAGATCCCCTCCTGCGGTTCGTAAAACACCACGAAACTGTAGGAGTGGGAGCAGGATTATTCAAGGCAGCAAAAAGAGCCGCAGATGAACTCGGTCTCGCATTTGATATCAGGCGAGGAGGCCGGCGAGGTGCTGATGTTGAGTCAGTCACCGAACTTCAGCCAAATCGTCTGAAAGCCCGAATCAGAGCTGCCGAACAGGAAAATCTGTTTCGGCAGCACGTCGATAAACCCCAGCATGGTGTCTTCTATAAGAACATAGAAACACTGGGTTTATCGACCAAGCTGACCTTCGCCTTTCTAAGGTCAGCAGGGCTTAAGTCGGAGACCGAGGGATTCATTATGGCCTGTCAAGATGGTGTTATCAACACCTTGGTCTACCGTAGCCGCGTGTGGCGTGTAGAGGTTCCTGATATCAACTGCAGGACCTGCCATCAGGCGCCGGAATCGCTCATGCACTTATTATCTGCATGTCCTATATATGCGATTTCGGCCTACATCCACCGGCATAATGCGGCGTTACGAGTGCTATACTACCATCTAAGGCACTCGTACGGGGTAGACCAGACACCAGTGCTGCCTTACGTCCCCGGAGATATTGAGTCCGTTGTCGAGAACGAGAAATGCCGGATTTACTGGAATTACTCGTTCCCGACTGTCAGGCTAATCCAAGCCAACAAGCCTGACATAGTCCTCCTCGACCATCAACTCAAGGTGATGTATGTCATCGAGTTCTCGGCACCTGCGGAGAAAAACATCACCTTGAAGGAGGAGGAGAAACGGACCAAATATCGCGATCTCCGGTACGAGCTCCAAGTGCTGTACCCAGGCTACTCGGTCAAAATGGTCGTCCTTATTATCGGTGTACTCGGAGGGATAAAGCCTACGCTGCTCTCGGAACTGAAGATCATACCGGCCTGCCAAAAACCAGCCGAGTGGCTTGCAGGTCAAATGCAAAAGGCGGTCATTCTGGGTTCTCTCCGTCTACTTAGGGCACACGATTCTGGTATCTACAGTCACTAACCCTGCGGGATGTGGGGAGTGGCTGTAGTTGATGCGCCGGCGCGACTCCCGTGAGGCGTCGGAGGCCACGGGAGGACTGACCGGCATCGGGAAACCGAAAAAAAAAAAAAAAAAAAAAAAAATAATAATAATAATAATAAGCAGCAGAGGAGGCCGGCAATCAGTACGGAGGAAGTCCATCAAGCACTTGTTGGTACCAAGAACTTCGCTGCCCCGGGCCCAGACGGCATTAACAACTGGTGGTGGAAGAAATTTCCTTCCACTCACCGCCGTCTGGCGCGAGTATTCAACTCATGGTTGAACGAGGGGCAGCAGATTCCGGACTGGTTCGTCGAGGGACGTACTGTGCTTATCCCCAAAAAGGGGGATCTTTCCGACCCGAGGAATTATAGGCCGATCACCTGCCTTAACTCCTGCTACAAGATATTTACACGTATCTTGTATGCTAGGACGCTGAGGTCTGTTGATCCGGTCTTCCAGCAGATACACGAACAGCGTGGTGCCAAGAAGGGCATGGCAGGTTGCAAGGACAGCCTGCTGATAGACCGCTGTATTACACAGGATTCTGTGCAATACAAGCGGAATCTATCGATGGCCTGGATTGATTACCGCAAGGCATTTGATACAACATCGCATGAGCTGTTGTTGTACTTGCTCGAATGTCTTGCGGTACCAGCACCACTAGTGAGATGCATAGAACAGCTGCTACCGCTCTGGAAGACCCGCTTCACCATAACATCAGGTGCACAGCGGGTCACGACAGGGCAGGTGGCATTTAGGAGAGGAGTTTTCCAGGGTGACTCCCTGAGTCCTCTCCTCTTCTGCATCTCACTGCTGCCGTTGTCTGTTGGGCTCCGCCAAACCCGCGGATATCAATGTGGGCCACCCAGCGACCGGAGGCATAAGGTCACCCATCTATTTTATATGGATGACCTTAAACTTTATGCCTCCGGAGAGCGCGAACTACAAAACGCTCTTAGGGTGGTCGAAGAATATACGCGGGCAATTGGTATGGAGTTCGTGTTGGACAAATGTGCAGTCGTCCACCTCAAGAGAGGACGATGCGGGGAATTCCCTGAAGATGCGCAGCTCGCAGACGGAAGCATCCTAAGACATCTGGATGCCGGAGAGACCTATACATATCTGGGTGTGCAACAAAGGCACATCCAGGATGTATCACAAATAAAAGATTCTCTCCGCGGCAAGTACAGACACCGCCTCCGAAAGATTTGGTCTTCCGAACTTTCGGGGAAGAACAAGGTGTCTGCAACTAATATGCTTGCCGTTCCGATTCTGCTCTACTCCTTCGGAGTAGTAAAGTGGAGGGTAGATGAGCTGCGCCAATTAGATAGGGATACCCGCAAGATGATGAATATTCACAGAAGTATTCATCCTAGATCGTCCGTTCCTCGTGTGTACCTCCCACGTCAACGGGGGGGCCGAGGACTCTTGAGCTTGGAGTGTACGCATGGCAGAGTAGTACTGAGTATGGCATGTAACATACTCAGGAGCTCAGATCCCCTCTTGCGGTTCGTAAAACATCACGAAACTGTAGGAGTGGGAGCAGGATTATTCAAGGCAGCAAAAGGAGCCGCAGATGAACTCGGTCTCGCATTTGACATCAGGCGAGGAGGCCGGCGAGGTGCTGATGTTGAGTCAGTCACCGAACTTCAGCCAAACCGTCTGAAAGCCCGAATCAGAGCTGCCGAACAGGAAAAACTGTTTCGGCAGCACGTCGATAAACCCCAGCATGGTGTCTTCTATAAGAACATAGAAACACTTGGTTTATCGATCAGGCTGACCTTCGCCTTTCTAAGGTCAGCAGGGCTTAAGTCGGAGACCGAGGGATTCATTATGGCCTGTCAAGATGGTGTTATCAACACCTTGGTCTACCGTAGCCGCGTGTGGCGTGTAGAGGTTCCTGATATCAACTGCAGGACCTGCCATCAGGCGCCGGAATCGCTCATGCACTTACTATCTGCATGCCCTATATATGCGATTTCGGCCTACATCCACCGACATAACGCGGCTTTACGAGTGCTATACTACCATCTAAGGCACTCGTACGGGGTAGACCAGACACCAGTGCTGCCTTACGTCCCCGGAGATATTGAGTCCGTTGTCGAGAACGAGAAATGCCGGATTTACTGGAACTACTCGTTCCCGACTGTCAGGCTAATCCAAGCCAACAAGCCTGACATAGTCCTCCTCGACCATCAACTCAAGGTGATGTATGTCATCGAGTTCTCAGCACCTGCGGAGAAAAACATCACCTTGAAGGAGGAGGAGAAACGGACCAAATATCGCGATCTCCGGTACGAGCTCCAAGTGCTGTACCCAGGCTACTCGGTCAAAATGGTCGTCCTTATTATCGGTGTACTCGGAGGGATAAAGCCTACGCTGCTCTCTGAACTGAAGATCATACCGGCCTGCCAAAAATCAGCCGAGTAGCTGGCAGGCCAAATGCAGAAGGCGGTCATTCTGGGTTCTCTCCGTCTGCTTAGGGCACATGATTCTGGTATCTACAGTCACTAACCCTGCGGGATGTGGGGAGTGGCTGTAGTTGATGCGCCGGCGCGACTCCCGTGAGGCGTCGGAGGCCACGGGAGGACTGACCGGCATCGGGAAACCGAAAAAAAAAAAAAAAAAAAAAAAAAAAAAAAAAAAGCAGCAGAGGAGGCCGGCGAGGTGCTGATGTTGAGTCAGTCACCGAACTTCAGCCAAATCGTCTGAAAGCCCGAATTAGAGCTGCCGAACAGGAAAATCTGTTTCGGCAGCACGTCGATAAACCCCAGCATGGTGTCTTCTATAAGAACATCGAAACACTGGGTTTATCGACCAGGCTGACCTTCGCCTTTCTAAGGTCAGCAGGGCTTAAGTCGGAGACCGAGGGATTCATTATGGCCTGCCAAGATGGTGTTATCAACACCTTGGTCTACCGTAGCCGCGTGTGGCGTGTAGAGGTTCCTGATATCAACTGCAGGACCTGCCATCAGGCGCCGGAATCGCTCATGAACTTACTTTCTGCATGCCCCATATATGCGATTTCGGCCTACATCCACCGACATAACGCGGCTTTACGAGTGCTATACTACCATCTAAGGCACTCGTACGGGATAGACCAGACACCAGTGCTGCCTTACGTCCCCGGAGATATTGAATCCGTTGTCGAGAACGAGAAATGCCGGATTTACTGGAACTACTTGTTCCCGACTGTCAGGCTAATCCAAGTCAACAAGCCTGACATAGTCCTCCTCGATCATCAACTCAAGGTGATGTATATTATCGAGTTCTCGGCACCTTCGGAGAAAAACATCACCTTGAAGGAGGAGGAGAAACGGACCAAATATCGCGATCTCCGGTACGAGCTCCAAGTGCTGTACCCAGGCTACTCGGTCAAAATGGTCGTCCTTATTATCCTCGGAGGGATAAAGCCTACGCTGCTCTCGGAACTGAAGATCATACCGGCCTGCCAAAAACCAGACGAGTGGCTGGCAGGTCAAATGCAGAAGGCGGTCATTCTGGGTTCTCTCCGTCTGCTTAGGGCACACGATTCTGGTATCTACTGTCACTATCCCTGCGGGATGTGGGGAGTGGCTGTAGTTGATGCGCCGGCGCGACTCCCGTGAGGCGTCGGAGGCCACGGGAGGACTGACCGGCATCGGGAAACCGAAAAAAAAAAAAAAAAAAAAAAAAAAAAAAAAAAAAAAAAAAAGCAGCAGATACACGAACAGCGTGGTGCCAAGAAGGGCATGGCAGGTTGCAAGGACAGCCTGCTGATAGACCGCTGTATTACACAGGATTCTGTGCAATACAAGCGGAATCTATCGATGGCCTGAATTGATTACCGCAAGGCATTTGATACAACATCGCATCAGCTATTGTTGTACTTGCTCGAATGTCTTGCGGTACCAGCACCACTAGTGAGATGCATAGAACAGCTGCTGCCGCTCTGGAAGACCCGCTTCACCATAACATCAGGTGCACAGCGGGTCACGACAGAGCAGGTGGCATTTAGGAGAGGAGTTTTCCAGGGTGACTCCCTGAGTCCTCTCCTCTTCTGCATCTCACTGCTGCCGTTGTCTGTTGGGCTCCGCCAAACCCGCGGATATCAATGTGGGCCACCCAGCGACCGGAGGCATAAGGTCACCCATCTATTTTATATGGATGACCTTAAACTTTATGCCTCCGGAGAGCGCGAACTACAAAACGCTCTTAGGGTGGTCGAAGAATATACGCGGGCAATTGGTATGGAGTTCGGGTTGGACAAATGTGCAGTCGTCCACCTCAAGAGAGGACGATGCGGGGAATTTCCTGAAGATGCGCAGCTCGCAGACGGAAGCATCCTAAGACATCTTGATGCCGGAGAGACCTATACATATCTGGGTGTGCAACAAAGGCACATCCAGGATGTATCACAAATAAAAGATTCTCTCCGCGGCAAGTACAGACACCGCCTCCGAAAGATTTGGTCTTCTGAACTTTCGGGGGAAGAACAAGGTGTCTGCAACTAATATGCTTGCCGTTCCGATTCTGCACTACTCCTTCGGAGTAGTAAAGTGGAGGGTAGATGAGCTGCGTCAATTAGACAGAGATACCCGCAAGATGATGAATATTCACAGTAGTATTCATCCTAGATCGTCCGTTCCTCGGGTGTACCTCCCACGTCAACGGGGGGGCCAAGGACTCTTGAGCCTGGAGTGTACGCATGGCAGAGTAGTACTGAGTATGACATGTAACATACTCAGGAGCTCAGATCCCCTCTTGCGGTTCGTAAAACATCACGAAACTGTAGGTGTGGGAGCAGGATTGTTCAAGGCAGCAAAAAGAGCCGCAGATGAACTCGGTCTCGCATTTGACATCAGGCGAGGAGGCCGGCGAGGTGCTGATGTTGAGTCAGTCACCGAACTTCAGCCAAATCGTCTGAAAGCCCGAATTAGAGCTGCCGAAGAGGAAAATCTGTTTCGGCAGCACGTCGATAAACCCCAGCATGGTGTCTTCTATAAGAACATCTAAACACTGGGTTTATCGACCAGGCTGACCTTCGCCTTTCTAAGGTCAGCAGGACTTAAGTCGGAGACAGAGGGATTCATTATGGCCTGTCAAGATGGTGTTATCAACACCTTGGTCTACCGTAGCCGCGTGTGGCGTGTAGAGGTTCCTGATATCAACTGCAGGACCTGCCATCAGGCGCCGGAATCGCTCATGCACTTACTTTCTGCATGCCCTATATATGCGATTTCGGCCTACATCCATCGACATAACGCGGCTTTACGAGTGTTATACTACCATCTAAGGCACTCGTACGGGGTAGACCAGACACCAGTGCTGCCTTACGTCCCCGGAGATATTGAGTCCGTTGTCGAGAACGAGAAATGCCGGATTTACTGGAACTACTCGTTCCCGACTGTCAGGCTAATCCAAGCCAACAAGCCTGACATAGTCCTCCTCGACCATCAACTCAAGGTGATGTATGTTATCGAGTTCTCGGCACCTGCGGAGAAAAACATCACCTTGAAGGAGGAGGAGAAACGGACCAAATATCGCGATCTCCGGTACGAGCTCCAAGTGCTGTACCCAGGCTACTCGGTCAAAATGGTCGTCCTTATTATCGGTGTACTCGGAGGGATAAAGCCTACGCTGCTCTCGGAACTGAAGATCATACCGGCCTGCCAAAAACCAGCCGAGTGGCTGGCAGGTCAAATGCAGAAGGCGGTCATTCTGGGTTCTCTCCGTCTGCTTAGGGCACACGATTCTGGTATCTACAGTCACTAACCCTGCGGGATGTGGGGAGTGGCTGTAGTTGATGCGCCGGCGCGACTCCCGTGAGGCGTCGGAGGCTACGGGAGGACTGACCGGCATCGGGAAACCGAAAAAAAATAATAATAATAATAATAATAATTACGTGTTCATCGTTAGAGTTCACCGGTGTAGACTTAAGGACGAGGGTTAGCCTTAACACCAGGGCTAACCTTAAGCCACAAGACCTAGCTAGAATGGACGCGGTCATCGATGAGGAAATTCCGGAAGATGTAGACATCTGGCAAATCAACTGTGCCGTGTACAACGCTGCGAAGCAACTCGTCCCCCCGTGAGAGGTCAACCAATCACGGGGTCGAGAAAGCCAAGCGGCGTGTACAAAAAATCGAAGGCAAGATACAGTCGGCCAGACAACACGCTTCTCGGATCCAGAGTGTGGTGGAATATAAGACGTCTGGTAGAGTTTTTACTCCCAGGATCCGGCGCATAGCAGCCGGATTAAGACGTCAACACCATACTCTAAATCTGACAGTGATGCTTACCATCAAGCAGCACTGTCTAGATAGGATCCGAGCGCTCATGGCGATAAAGAAAACATTAAAGAGGCGAGTGCGGAGTATGGAACAAAACAATTTGTTCCGTACAAATCCTTCCCGCCTCTTTCAAGAGCCACAGCGTGTTGTCGACAATCCGCCGACTGTAGAAGGTGTCGAAACCTTCTGGAAGGGAATCTAGGAAACGACGCGACACTCCATCAATTGCACACTTCGAGGCTCTGTGCCACAGGCACCGTCAAGAGCCAGAAGAAGTGTGCCCGGCAATCAGTACGGAGGAAGTTCAACAAGCACTTCTTGGTACCAAGAACTTCGCTGCCCCGGGCCCAGACGGCATTAACAACTGGTGGTGGAAGAAATTTCCTTCCACTCACCGCCATCTGGCGCGAGTTTTCAACTCATGGTTGAACGAGGGCAGCAGATTCCGGACTGGTTCGTCGAGGGACGTACTGTGCTTATCCCCAAAAAGGGGGATCTTTCCGACCCGAGGAATTATATGCCGATCACTTGCATCAACTCCTGCTACAAGATATTTACACGTATCTTGTATGCTAGGACACTGAGGTCTGTTGATCCGGTCTTCCAGCAGATACACGAACAGCGTGGTGCCAAGAAGGGCATGGCAGGTTGCAAGGACAGCCTGCTGATAGACCGCTGTATTACACAGGATTCTGTGCAATACAAGCGGAATCTATCGATGGCCTAGATTGATTACCGCAAGGCATTTGATACAACATCGCACGAGCTATTGTTGTACTTGCTCGAATGTCTTGCGGTACCAGCACCACTAGTGAGATGCATAGAACAGCTGCTGCCGCTCTGGAAGACCCGCTTCACCATAACATCAGGTGCGCAGCGGGTCACGACAGAGCAGGTGGCATTTAGGAGAGGAGTTTTCCAGGGTGACTCCCTGAGTCCTCTCCTCTTCTGCATCTCACTGCTACTGTTGTCTGTTGGGCTCCGCCAAACCCGCGGATATCAATGTGGGTCACCCAGCGACCGGAGGCATAAGGTCACCCATCTATTTTATATGGATGACCTTAAACTTTATGCCTCCGGAGAGCGTGAACTACAAAACGCTCTAAGGGTGGTCGAAGAATATACGCGGGCAATTGGTATGGAGTTCGGGTTGGACAAATGTGCAGTCGTCCACCTCAAGAGAGGACGATGCGGGGAATTCCCTGAAGATGCGCAGCTCGCAGACGGAAGCATTCTAAGACATCTGGATGCCGGATAGACCTATACATACCTGGGTGTGCAACAAAGGCACATCCAAGATGTAACAAAAATAAAGGATTCTCTCCGCGGCAAGTACAGACACCGCCTCCGAAAGATTTGGTCTTCCGAACTTTCGGGGAAGAACAAGGTGTCTGCAACTAATATGCTTGCCGTTCCGATTCAGCTCTACTCCTTCGGAGTAGTAAAGTGGAGGGTAGATGAGCTGCGCCAATTAGACAGAGATACCCGCAAGATGATGAATATTCACAGAAGTATTCATCCTAGATCGTCCGTTCCTCGTGTATACCTCGCACGTCAACGGGGGGGCCGAGGACTCTTGAGCCTGGAGTGTACCCATGGCAGAGTAGTACTGAGTATGGCATGTAACATACTCAGTAGCTCAGATCCCCTCTTGCGGTTCGTAAAACATCACGAAACTGTAGGAGTGGGAGCAGGATTGTTCAAGGCAGCGAGGTGCTGATGTTGAGTCAGTCACTGAACTTCAGCCAAATCGTCTGAAAGCCCGAATTAGAGCTGCCGAACAGGAAAATCTGTTTCGGCAGCACGTCGATAAACCCCAGCATGGTGTCTTCTATAAGAACATAGAAACACTGGGTTTATCGACCAGGCTGACCTTCGCCTTTCTAAGGTCAGCAGGGCTTAAGTCGGAGACCGAGGGATTCATTATGGCCTGCCAAGATGGTGTTATCAACACCTTGGTCTACCGTAGCCGCGTGTGGCGTGTAGAGGTTCCTGATATCAACTGCAGGACCTGCCATCAGGCGCCGGAATCGCTCATGCATTTACTATCTGCATGCCCCATATATGCGATTTCGGCCTACATCCACCGGCATAACGCGGCGTTACGAGTGTTATATTACCATCTAAAGCACTCGTACGGGGTAGACCAGACACCAGTGCTGCCTTACGTCCCCGGAGATATTGAGTCCGTTGTCGAGAACGAGAAATGCCGGATTTACTGGAACTACTCGTTCCCGACTGTCAGGCTAATCCAAGAAAAACAAGCCTGACATAGTCCTCCTCGACCATCAACTCAAGGTGATGTATGTTATCGAGTTCTCGGCACCTGCGGAGAAAAACATCACCTTGAAGGAACAGGAGAAACGGACCAAATATCGCGATCTCCGGTACGAGTTCCAAGTGCTGTACCCAGGCTACTCGGTCAAAATGGTCGTCCTTATTATCGGTGTACTCGGAGGGATAAAGCCTACGCTGCTCTCGGAACTGAAGATCATACCGGCCTGACAAAAATCAGCTGAGTGGCTGGCAGGCCAAATGCAGAAGGCGGTCATTCTTGGTTCTCTCCGTCTGCTTAGGGCACACGATTCCGGAGCCTACAGTCACTAACCCTGCGGGATGTGGGGAGTGGCTGAGGTTAATGTACTGGCGCGACTTCCGTGAGGCGTCGGAGGCCACGGGAGGACTGTCCAGCGTCGGGCAACCGAAAAAAAAAAATAATAATAATAATTACGTGTCTACGTTGTCTGTTGGGCTCCGCCAAACCCGCGGATATCAATATGGACCACCCAGCGACCGGACGCATAAGGTCACCCATCTATTCTATATGGATGACCTTAAACTTTGTGCCTCCGGAAAGCGTGAACTACAAAACGCTCTTAGGGTGGTCGAAGAATATACGCGGGCAATTGGTATGGAGTTCGGGTTGGACAAATGTGCAGTCGTTCACCTCAAGAGAGGACGATGCAGGGAATTCCCTGAAGATGCGCAGCTCGCAGACGGAAGCATCCTAAGACATCTGGATGCCGGAGACACCTATACATATCTGGGTGTGCAACAAAGGCACATCCAGGATGTATCAAAAATAAAAGATTCTCTCCGCGGCAAGTAGAGACTCCGCCTCCGAAAGATTTGTTCTTCCGAACCTTCGGGGAAGAACAAGGTGTCTGCAACTAATATGCTTGCCATTCCGATTCTGCTCTACTCCTTCGAAGTAGTAAAGTGGAGGGTAGATGATCTGCGTCAATTAGACAGAGATACCCGCAAGATGATGAATATTCACAGAAGTATTCATCCTGGATCGTCCGTTCCTCGTGTGTACCTCCCACATCAACGGGGGGGCCGAGCACTCTTGAGCCTGGAGTGTACGCATGGCAGAGTAGTACTGAGTATGGCATGTAACATACTCAGGAGCTCAGATCCCCTCTTGCGGTTCGTAAAACATCACGAAACTGTAGGAGTGGGAACAGGATTGTTCAAGGCAGCAAAAAGAGCCTCAGATGAACTCGGTCTCGCATTTGACATCAGGCGAGGAGGCCGGCGAGGTGCTGATGTTGAGTCAGTCACCGAACTTCAGCCAAATTGTCTGAAAACCCGAATTAGAGCTGCCGAACAGGAAAATCTGTTTCGGCAGCACTTCGATAAACCCCAGCATGGTGTCTTCTATAAGAACATCGAAACACTGGGTTTATCGACCAGGCTGACCTTCGCCTTTCTAAGGTCAGCAGGGCTTAAGTCGGAGACCGAGGGATTCATTATGGCCTGCCAAGATGGTGTTATCAACACCTTGGTCTACCGTAGCCGCGTGTGGCGTGTAGAGGTTCCTGATATCAACTGCAGGACCTGCCATCAGGCGCCGGAATCGCTCATGCATTTACTTTCTGCATGCCCCATATATGCGATTTCGGCCTACATCCACCGACATAACGCGGCCTTACGAGTGCTATACTACCATCTAAGGCACTCGTACGGGGTAGACCAGACACCGGTGCTGCCTTACGTCCCCGGAGATATTGAGTCTGTTGTCGAGAACGAGAAATGCCGGATTTACTGGAACTACTCGTTCCCGACTGTCAGGCCAATCCAAGCCAACAAGCCTGACATAGTCCTCCTCGACCATCAACTCAAGGTGATGTATGTCATTGAGTTCTCGGCACCTGCGGAGAAAAACATCACCTTGAAGGAGGAGGAGAAACGGACCAAATATCGCGATCTCCGGTACGAGCTCCAAGTGCTGTACCCAGGCTGCTCGGTCAAAATGGTCGTCCTTATTATCGGTGTACTCGGAGGGATAAAGCCTACGCTGCTCTCGGAACTGAAGATGATACCGGCCTGCCAAAAACCAGCCGAGTGGCTGGCAGGTCAAATGCAGAAGGCGGTCATTCTTGGTTCTCTTCGTCTGCTTAGGGCACACGATTCTGGTATCTACAGTCACTAACCCTGCGGGATGTGGGGAGTGGCTGTAGTTGATGCGCCGGCGCGACTCCCGTGAGGCGTCGGAGGCCACGGGAGGACTGACCGGCATCGGGAAACCGAAAAAAAAAAAAACGTGTAAAATACTCTACATGTAGATGTATAATAAATTTACGTCTGTTATTGTTGACTATAAAGGACAATTTATCAAATACGTTATTTATCTTATGTAGTGTTAAAAAAATGCTAAAAAAATTAATTGTAGTCCAATACGTAAAATTTTAAAAAATCTGACATATTATTGCTTCGTATTTATGCATTTCTAGAAAAATTAGTAAAATAATTATTTGGTATTACATAAGCATTCTTTCAAATCTAACATGATATTAATAATAAATATAGATACCTATAGTTTTTTACCTTTTATACTGTCATTCTTATCTGAATGCGCTAGTATAAAAGTTTTAGGTAGATAATAAATAAAAAATCATTCTTCCAACACATTTTGTCATACAAACTGTTAAAACAACTCCTCAATCTAGGAGCAAGAAATGCATTGAATTAAGTTACAGTGTTCTTAGTATGGAAGTAAAAAATATATTGAGATTGGAAAAATGTTGACTCACCAAAAAGGAAAATTTTTACACTTAAGAAATCATTTCGGACTAGAGGCTTTCGTTTTTTGTATTGCAAATTGAGGAAATCATTTCTTAAGTGTAAAAATGTTCCTTTTTGGTGAGTCAATATTTTGTATTGTTTTTGATTTATTATACATTATATACTAGCTCATTCAGATAAGAATGAGAGCATAAAATGTAAAAGACTATAGGTATTTATATTTATTTTTATTATCATGTTGGGTTTGAAAGAATGCTTATATAATACCAAATAATTATTTTATTACTTTATCTAGAAATGAATACGTACAATAAAAAGGATAATATATAAAAATATTTTGGAAAGCATACATATGTTATAAATGCCTATTTATATTTATTCTCAACCTTCTCTGGTTTGATAAATATAAACTTTTTCTTTACGATTTTATATTTCTTTTGAAAGGTTTATATAACAACTGTTTTCCTTTAATTAAAAAATGTTTGTTTATTTATATACGACTTCGTATTTATTTGCGTCTAACAAGATGTATTTATTTTGAATAAACTTTCTTGCATGCAGCTTGTCTTATTTGCATAAAAGATGGTTTTATTTTATTCCTGCACTTCGTTCGTAAATCAATTAGAAATACAAATCTGATATGCTTAAAGTTATATAGCACTCGCACTCTTAAAATGTAATATAAATAATGAAAAACAACTTAATTAAACTAATTTAAGGCAGTACTTTTAGAAGGTGGTCAACATAAACTAAAAATCGATCTATTAATAACTAAAAACAAAAGCTATTACTTTATTTTAAATAAAATATATATCATTATAAGCAAAGGTAAAAAAACCTTTAAATCACGTGTAAGACCTGCATATAATAATGCACCGTGGACACCTGTTTCAGACTTGTTGGTCCTCATCGGCACGGTGTAGCTAAGTTGAAAAGATAGTGTGTCCATCTTTAGGAAAAATATAGAAACGGAAACCACTGAACAGGAGCCAGTCGCACATCTGTGGTTTCAGTTGGAAGACCCAATGGGTCTTTGAAGAGAAGAGAATCATCCGCCATTTCATTGTTTATTTGAGAGCCAACATCACTGCACAATACAGAGATAAAATAAGTCTCTTTTACATATTTTCGACACCCATCTGTAAGTCCTTTCAGAGGGTGAAAATTGAGAAGAACCCACTGAATATACGCTGACGATACATCAATAATTATGTCAGATAAAAATGAAGATTCGTTAAAAATCAAATGTAATAACATATTACAGAACTTAAATGAATGGTTTTGCCAGAACTGTCTTCACTTTAATATAGACAAAACTCTGGCCCTAAGATTCCACAATAGACAAAAAATATGTAATACTCCGAGCATGCAAATAGGCAACAAAACAATTCCTAATAACAAAAATGTAAAATTTTTAGGTTTATACGTGGATGAATGTCTTACGTGGAAAACACATTGTGAAAACATTATTTCTAAAATAAATTCCATGATTTATCAATTTAGAAATATCAAATCAGTGCTAAATATTGATCAATTAAAAAAAATTATACTTTGCGGGAGTTGACTCACGGCTAAGATATGGAGTATGCTTTTGGGGTGGATCCACGTTATCACATAATGTGTTTATAGCCCAAAAGCGTGTTATAAGATGTATGGCAGGCTTATCAAATACAGATTCATGTAAAAATCATTTTAAGGAGTACGGAATATTGACACTGCCGTCTCTTTTTTATATATGAACTGTGCTTATATGTTTTTAATAATAAGAACAAATTCATACCAAATAAAGAAGTCCATAATATTAACACGAGACAAAAAAATCATTTCCATATACCATTTCATAGCTTAATTGTCACATTAAACTCACCAAATAGTCTGGGCCTCAAAGTCTACAATTACTTACCTACAGAAATCAAAGAGTGTAACTCCATAATATTATTTAAGAAACGTTTAAAAATATATTTATTAAATAAATGTTTATATAAATTAGATGAATACTTTAAAGTATAGTATATTCTCGTCTTTGTCACACACATTATATTGAATTTTTTTTTTTATATATATATATGTGTGTATATGTGTATATATGTGTATATATATATTATATGTGTATGTATATGTATGTATATGTGTATATGTATGTATGTGTATGTATGTGTATATGTGTGTATATGTTTATATTTTTTTATTGACCACATTATTTACACTCTGTTGTTTTTTGTCCTATAGAAGTTTTTTTTTATCTCTTGTGTAATTGTAATTTACCACTTATTGACCTATTCTATCCATTGTTTT
The DNA here is from genome assembly GCA_029963845.1 of Rhamnusium bicolor. Taxonomy (NCBI): domain Eukaryota; kingdom Metazoa; phylum Arthropoda; class Insecta; order Coleoptera; family Cerambycidae; genus Rhamnusium; species Rhamnusium bicolor. The sequence goes on along the minus strand of JANEYF010002815.1, from coordinate 382,482 downwards.
GTAATTGGCATAAAGAATCAATAAAGAATCTAATCTAATCTAATCTAATATATTATACTCTCATTATATGATCATCTTATGATCTGTGCACCTTCCATAAAGCTATAAAAACCAATCAACGCAGTTACTTTCTCTTTTTTTAAGACACATGCAATGTATTACCAGAAATACCACCTCTGTTGGTGCATTTTCCCTGTTTTAAATAACATCCATAGCTTCTTATGTCCACTGTTTTAAAGTTTGAAGCAAAAGACACTGAAATTCATACAAGCTAGAAGATGTAATTTTTTCAAATGACTATTAAAATGTTCCAAATTTTATAGTGTAACTGCCATATTAAAAGTTCGTGTCATCTACTAAGTACCTTAATAGTAATTATTTGCGGATATTAATGTATTCTTGGCATTCGAACCATGTATAAATATAAATATGTCTTCTTTAACTTTGTGGAAGACATTTTCGTCGTTGGATAAACCGCTGCGGAGTTATTTTAAAAAACTAATTTTTTGTACCTTTTATTCAAGATGACGGCTCGAGCGGTCCCCCCCCCCAAAATCGAAAACTTGGATTTTTGTCAGGGCCCAGACCTGAACAACATAATTTAAAAATTATTACTACCACACCTTTTGTAAGGCAAAGGCCTTTTTTGGCCCCTACAGACTGGATTACCAGTTATATCTCTAAATGTGGAACGGTCATTTTCAGACTACAAATAGATTTTTTAATGAAAAGAGCCGGAATCTACAGATTACTTTGAACATTATTAACAACAATATACTTTTATTCCAATGCACAAAAGTAATAATTATTTATTTTTTTATGCAATAATGTTTTTTGCTAAATGTTTAGCGTTCATCTAATTTTGGATATTACAAGAATCACCAGTCAAAAGTATAAGGTAAAATATTGCCTATTTTGTATTATATAATTTTTGCAGACATGAGATTGCTGATGTGTTCGCAGACGAGCTGATTTCCCCCCTAATATTTGTGAGCTGATTACCAGAGCTACGGCCTCTACTAATAATAATATGTTTTAATATAGTCGCCATTTTCCAAGATGGCAGCCAAATGCCACACAAAAATTGGGATTCGCTGGCCTCAATTTTTGAATTCAATAATGAAAAATGATCTCGAATTGTGCACGAACCTTCACTCTCTGGCCGGACTACTATAACTTTTGTGTATTTAAGTAGCTAACGCTGTTTATACTTTGAAATTATGTCCGCCTTCCTTTTATTAGACATGCAATCTTAAACATATTAAATACGGATGTATAAAAACAAAATATTGACACAACTTCTTAAATCTCATTATTTATTTTTAATTTGTTAGCTCTTTTGAGGAACCTCCGAAGTATTTTTCTTTTTTTTTTTTTTGGACAGCATTAAAGCTTGACGACGGGTAAAAAGCCAAATGACTTTTGCTTGTATTGTGCGTCTGACGTATAATTTTTAGAAGTCTCTTAAGTATATAAGTACAATGAACAAGAACGTTCTAATTAAGAGCAAGGGTTGGAAATTGATAACTTTTTACTACACAGGCAGATTTTTTTAACTGTTATTCTTTGCCTTGAATTTCATACATTTTCATGTATAGTTACTAAATAGAAGTAATTTAAGAAATCGTTATTTTATGAGATGACAACACAATTTCCGTCTATGTTGTCAAACTTCGTATATTGATAGGTTAACATCGAGGCTATCATTTTATTATATACAGTGACTGCTTAATATTTTTATAATTTTTTAGCGAATTAAAAAAATTCTCATTTTCGAGCAGGAAAAGGCCTATTATTTCACTTGTTCCTTTTTTTACTTTCTTATATCTAATATAAGTAATCGTGATTTTTTTGTCCTTGTGTCTGTGTGTGTGGATGTGTGTGTGTATGCGTGTATCCGCGATAACTCAAAAAATAATAATGGGAGACTTCCAAAATTTGACAATTAAGATTGTCACCAATATTTTAGGTGACACATTAAATTTGGTGAATGTGGTGCCACCAAAAGAGACAATTTCGGGAAAAAGTAGTATCGCGATAGCAGCCACAATTTTTGAGATAAAGCTTTCAAATTTGGTACGCTTGTTCTAAATGCCAAAGACAATGACAAATTCGATGATGAGTAAAATTGGTCAGCTGAAAGGAGGTCCACGGGACCCAAACTTTTTTGTATTTGCCTTTACAAAAAAATATATTCTTGATGAAAGATTATAAATCATGTCTACTGTATCAAGCCTATAGAATATATTTTCTAATTACTTAAATAAAGCTGATATAAACTGAAATATTTTACACATTTGGCCTCATAAAATAGGGTTAGGATAAATTTAACAGTTTGAAATTTGAAACGTCTAATTTAGTTACAAAAATATCAATGTCAATATCAAAGAAATATTAAAATATGTATTATTATTGACAGTATCGAATGACGCTGGTAATTAATCATTTAAAAATTTTAATGAAACATTTCAAGGTACGCTATTCAAATTTAATTGAGGTAAGTAAGGAGTTAAATAGAATGATTTTTTAATTTCTTATACCTAATAAAAGGAAGTATAGTAATCGTGATTTTTTTTCGACCTCGAGATTTTGAGTGATATATACGTTTTGAACCCTCCTGAATCCATTCTGGCTATTTTCCGAATGATGTCTGTCGATGCGTGTGTGTGGATGTGTGTATTCGCGATAACTCAAAAAATAATAATGGGAAACTTCCCAAATTTGGCAAAGATTGTCAAAAACATTATAGGTGGCACATTAAATTTGGTGAATGTGGTACCAACAGAAGACATAATGAATGAAAGAAGAAATAAGGTACATTTTTGGGAAAAAAAATTAAAAAAATTTTATTGCATTTCTGGACGAATCACGACGAATTATAATTAAAAATCATATCTTTATGAAAAAAAAAAAATCTATCCACATAGTGATAACAGCTGCAGATTTTGAGATAAAGCTTTTAAATTTGGTATACTTGTTCTAATGGCCAGCTATTCTTGATGAAAGATTATAAATCACGTCTACTATATCAACCGAACTAAATATATTATCCAAGTACTTAAATAAAGCTGATGTAAACTGAAATATTTTACACATTTGGCCTCATAAAATGGAGATAGAATAAATATAACAGTTTGACATTTGAAGGTCTAATTTAGTTACAAAAATGTCAATGTCGATTACAAAAAATTATTAAAATATATGACATCATTGACAGTATCGAATGACACTGATAATAATTAATTATTCAAAAATTTTAATGAAACATTTCAAGGTACGCTATTAAAATTTAATTGAGGGAAGTGAAGAATTAAATAGAATGATTTTCTCAGATCAGGATAATATACATATACAGGTATTAGAAAGTTATATGCTGGCCACATCAGATATTTTTCACTGATGTTACTAGACCTATTAGAATCGGAAAAGTACTTCTAATGGAATTTTGTCTGTGCTATCTGGGAGAATTATGTTTACGAGCGACCAACGCTACTTTCACTACCAATAGGATTGGTCAGTCCAAAATTGTAGATATTGCACAACAGCAAACCGCACTGGGTGATACATTGCAGAAGACAATATTCTGATAGAGTTAACGTATGGTGTGGAATTTCGGGGCATCGATTTTTCTTTAACAATATAATGGTGTAAGATTTAGAATTTTTAGAATTAGAATTTTTTTTAGAGAATACTTTTTGGAATTTTTCGTTTGCCATTATCAACGCGTTTATTTCCAGTTAGATGATGCTGCAGCCCACAACGCAGCAGTAGTCTGAGCTTGGGTCGTAACAATTCCTTAAGAAAGTGGTCTCCTAGATCACCAGATATAACATCTCTAGACTTTTATTTAAGAGGTGCGTTGAAAAATAAAATTTACAGAATAATACCTAGAGATAGAGAAGACTTGTGCAGCAGGTTTGGGCAGGCATGCCTTTAAATTACTCCACAAGTATTGAGGAATACCATGAGCAACTGTAGAAGAAGAATGGAAAATCTTTAACACTTGATGACGGTTTAGGTGAGATACATAATATAATATCAATAAGTTTCTGCCAATTTCTCTATTTAATCTATGAAACAAGTTATTATTTGATTTTTATTAAACTAAAGATTTGGGATTTTGAGACAGTTCTAAACAATTTTTTAAATAAAATTTCGCTGTAAAAATTTCTATTATGTTTTTGTCTATTTTGGGGTTACTTTTCCGATCCAAGTAGGCGCAGTGGAAACAATAAAAACAAGTGGTCTAGAGGTAACATACTTGCCTCAAAACTTCGGGGTCCCGGGTTCGATTTCCGGTCGAGGTACTGGAATTTTTCTGTGAGAGAGATTAATCGTATTATACTCGGATATTGGGTGTGTGTCCATTGTCTCTAAATGTCTAGCCCTCTCCCACACAAGGTCATTCCAGGCCTTCAGGGATAAAGGGGGTTGTAATTTCATGTGGTGTTATTATTATTATGATTATTAAGTGAGAGACTAGTTATTTTCTAGCCCTATATGTGCAAAACAAAATTGATTTTTTTTAAGGTATTATCCTGGCGGAGTTTAGTACACACACACACGAGCGCGCGCGCACACACGCGCACGCATTTTCACGCGCACGAGCACCCGCACGCACATCCAGACCCACACGCACACCCACACGCACACCCACACGCACATCCACATGCACACCCACATGCACACCCACACGCACACCCACACGCACAACCACATGCACACCCACACGCACACCCACACGCACACCCACACGCACACCCACACGCACACCCACACGCACACCCACACGCACACCCACACGCACACCCACACGCACACGCATATCCAGACGCACACCCACACGCACAACGCTCTGTGCTGCCGTATCAGTATTTAAAAATGCCACTATACATCCATGCTCTAGCTAGGATTCGAATCCGGAACCCCTTGTATTCAAGCCTAATGTATAAGAACTGAATCATTGAACCGAAAATATTAGGGTGTACCCATCTTAAATACCAGATCACTGTACGTGTACACTGCATGTAAATAGATAGTAGAAATTCTTGGAATGAATATACTCGAATAAAAAATCAAATAACTTGAGAACGACTCATTCTACTCTATATCAAGAAGATACCTTTTTTGAAACTATTAAACCAAAAAATATTTTACTTGTTGAATTTTATATCAAAAAGTTGAAAATAAAAAAAGTTAGGGAGAAAAATAAGAGACCACCCCAAAAAAAAAAAACTGAAAAAGTAGGAAATTCCAGGAGACGCCTCAATAATGGGTTCAATTACGCTTTATTCCTGCCTAAAATTACAGTTTGTTATTTCAACCATATAGAAGTTATCGCCAAAAAGTAACTTTCATGAGCACCGTTGTGGATTAGTATCATCCTTACAATGTAGTAGAGGGGTCTGTGTAACAAATTACCATTTTATTTATTTTTTTGCTTACTATAGTAAAACATTTGTTCTCTTTAGTAGCAAGTCGGTATTACTGGTTAAATCCGAGGTAAAACCACATTGTTGCCGTTTTACTAATGGCTCAATGACTAATGAAAATATTATGTGCATCTTCTCTGTACCGTAAAGTTTCATTAATAATGAATGATTAAATGTTGGATAGTACAAAACTTTGGAAACTGCAGAGTAATAGATATGCCGCAGATGTTTTCAAAAATATTAATTTATCATTGGTTTTTTCAGAATGTTACAAAATATGATAAATAGAAAGATACAAGATGACAAGTTTAATGGATTTCTTATTAACTAAATCATAAATAAGCCTAATATAATGAACAGGTTGAAATACAGGTGTCAGATAATTAGAATTCAAGCACTTTCCTTAATTGTCTTGTCATGAATTGAGCTTATAATTCTAAATAATTTGTGCCCAATCCTCGATATATTATCTTTCATTTCATACACTTAATTAGTGTATATTAAGTTTATAAAGTTTATAATGCGGTTGGTAGGTTTCAGATTTATCCCCTATACAGGGTGTCTGTTAAAGAATGAGACAAAATTTTTGTAATAGCATCATTAGAGTTATTAGGGAGTTTGGAAGTCATCCCTGAAATAGATTTTTAAGCCTAATACTATATTCTGAAAAACGTGTAATATAATAGTATCTCATAAATTATATTGTAATTTTTGACAATGTGCTTACACATAAATTAATTAATCAAAAGCTAATTAAATTTAAGACTGGCACCGATGGACGGTCGTCAATCGCCGAGAATTAGACTGACACCGATGAGCGGCCGAGAACTATATTATGTATGTATGTAGTGTCGAGGGGCGAATATCGTTTGCGTTCTTCGGCCACTACCTACCTGTTGACCGGCTACTAAATTTACATCCTTGCTTTATATAGTTTATAAATTTATTCACTTCGAACACTCTAGCTAGCAATCTGTTGTGTGTACGGCGAGTATAAAGTCAGTATTTATTTATCAATAGCTTCTGGTTAGTGCAGTGCGTTAGTGGGCGCAAAAATGGTGAAATTTCTCGCCTTCAGAAATAGTGATTTTGTTTGTTGTTATGTATAGTGTGGACTGTCATACGTAAATCCAGTCCAGTCATTAGTGAATCCGCTGTGACGAAATACGTACCGTCGAAAAAACACCAAATGTTGATTGGCTTCCACCAGATGGAGATGACACTGGGGATACGAAGCAATCATGATGGTCAGATGACGGTCGAGGGGAAGAAATGAGGTTATCGAATAATATCGGGCGCCACTCGTTGTTTAAAACGAGAAAATTTGGAAAGTACAAAATAATGTAATTTGGCCTGTGATACTAGCAAACTGATAAAAATGGTGCAGGACGTTTGCTGTGAATAGCAGAATGTACGTGAGAGCGCTAGAGTAGATAGAAATGTGTGGCAGCGGGAACTGAAAAATTAGAAATTGCAATGAAATCAGAGGAAACGGACCCGCTTCTGTGAGCAGTGCGGCGATGGGAGGCGAAAAGCTGTGAAACTTTGAAGAGGCACAGAGGAGAATTCAAAACTAATATGAAATTCGGAAAGTCGTCTTTATCATGGTTCTCGGGCTAGTTAAGGATTTGCGTTTTTATGAGAGCGGTAGATATAGGTTAATCAAGGCCCCCGAACGTGGTCTGAATGCCGGGATAGCGCTTGAAACGTTTTATTGAAATTTATAGGAACTACCACGAAATGTGTTGCTCAACGGGCTGATGCAGCGCCGTGAAAATTAAATATCACTTATTAAAAATGCTCACCTGAAAGTTAATAGGAGGAGGCACTGTAAACCGTAAAAAAAAGAAACCACCATAAAAGTTAAGACAAACGAGGACGGTAAAACAGCTAGGAGCTATTATGTAAAGATAAAATAAAGTTTACTATACTGTCTGCTCCTATTTTGCAGTTTGCCCCTGTTATTTACTTATGACATCCAAATTCCCTAAGTAAAACTATCAGATTTGTGATTCGATCCAAATTTGGTATATAGGGCTGCTTAGGAAAGTGGTGGTATTAATTAGGGCGAATAATGTAAAGGGCGCTGTGAACTTTTAATTTTCTCTTTTCATTTGGTCATTAATTTTTTGCGGACAAACTTTTAAAAAGTAATGTATTTTTTTAATGCAACATTAACGTATTACAACACAGCTATTCAAAATTAGAATTAATTTAGCGTCAGTTTTAGCCATGTACCTACTAGATAAATTAAAATAATTTTAATTTTACATAATTAGCTACAACGAGCGGCAGGAAACTTAAATGCATGTTTCTCGAAAGCGGTGCATTTTACCGATAGTAAACAAGTATAACTTTTCTACATTAAATTTAATGATGCATTAAACACATTAATTTTTCAAAAAGTTTATCCGCAAAAAAGTAATTACCAAAATAAGGAAACCACCAATAATACATCACCGAATTAACGCTGAAATCAATATTTTTTTAATACACAGCCACACAACATTTTTTTTTCTGATCTGTGGCTTTGAACATGTTTGCTATATGTTTTTGGGGCCTACTAAACCCTATCACATCAGGATTTTGTGCATAACTTCAAAAAGCCATAATTTCAGCTATTAAATGCATATAACCCTAAGAATGAAGTTGTAATCTGAAAACCCAAACTCTTAAACCCCATAACCCACTTAACCAAAAATCTATCAACTCCAATAACCACGTACGTCAGACATTTAACTTGATATGTACGTTATTTTAATAACTGCATAACTTTGGTTATTGCACATTTTCTCGCACAATTTTTGTTTTGTCTCAAGCAACCGAAACATACTGTTGTGTCCTAAAAACACCTTCACCCTAAAAGTCTATATTTTTTTTTGTTCATTCAACTAATGTTAGTTTTTCAAATCACTGTACCGTCGGCATTGGCGTTACCCGATGTACACCGCGGGCAGGTTGCCCACCGTCACCACATGGAGCTGCCCTGGATGCAGACGCACGCAAGATATAATCGCTCTGAATAGAACCTGAGCTTTGAATTCTTTGAGAGAAAGTATTTTTTAGAACCACGTACCAAAATACGTAGATTTATCACTGATATTTTCATTGATATACAAAGACTCATGAATGAATGTGCATAGAATTAGAATATTTTTGGAGACCTGACAGATACACCTACATATCAAGTTAAATGTCCGACATACGTGGTTATTGGAGTTAATAGATTTTTAGTTAAGTGGGTTATGGGGTTTAAGAGCTTGGGTTTTCAGATTACAACTTCATTGTTAGGATTATATGCGTTTAATAGCTGATATTATGGGTTTTTGAGGTTATGGTAAAATTATGATGTGGGGTTAAATAGACCTCATATTCGGATTCAACGACCCCAAAAACATATGGTTAACATGATCAGAACCCCAGATCAGCAAAAATTTTTTTTGTGTGGCTGTGGTATTAAACATCTCAGGTAATATCATTAAAATAATCTTTTACAGAAAGTCATTACGCAATTGAAGAAAACAGACACACACACACCCAGTTTACTAGTATGTTGGTATTAATTTCTAATTCCAAGCTCCACGGCCGAGAATCGAATCTGGGACTCCGGAATAAAAGCCAAGAGTAACTGCCACTAAATCATGGAGAAATGTATTATTTTTCATCATTAAAGGGTAATAAACAGATAATACTACACCATGTATCTAAATTAACTTCGTACGGGAAGGGTTAACGTTAATAAATAAACGTAAACATTAATTTCCTGCTAGATGATATTTTATAAGTTGTTGGCTGTTAAAGTAGAAATTATTTCTTCAATAAAAAACAGAAAAAACTTTATTTCCTATTTTTATTTTTAGAAGACTTCCAGCCAGGTATATGGACAATTTATCCTACGTTTCGTCCTAGTTTTCGGACTTTTTCAAAGGTTAAAAGCTAAAAATAATAGTTTTACATAAGTCTTAAATTAGATTAGTGACAGAGTACATATCTAAAAAAGTGTTTTTTCTTACCTAATATAAATTTTCTATTTTAATTTCATTGTATGGCCTGGTCTTATTTTGTTTTTCATAATTTTTTTATTTGGTATGTATGTGTTGTACGTGTAGTTCGACGAGTTAGGCAGAGAATGATCAATATTTGGTGTCGTCGTTGATGTGTTCTTTTTTAAGAGTAGGTAATTATAACAGCTGATAGTATACTTATATTGATAGTCCGAGTGACAGAGTTATTGCAAACATTCTCATGATATTGGATAGCCGTTGAGAAGAGATTTTGCAGTTAGCACATATACAGGATGTATAAAAATTGTTACTATTGAATAAGATTGCGATATATGCTACTTAGATTTTCTATATTTGTTTGAGAATTTACTGTTTTTTTGTTGTTTTGTATTTCGGTCCTTTCCAAAAATATGCGTTTTTTGGAATTTCTTTCTTTATGCAGTATGGTTGTATCCGGAAAGTTAAAATTGTGTGAATTATTTATGGCGTGTTCAGCTAATGCCGTGCTATATGAATTAGGAGTTGCTATGGAATTTCTAATTGATAATTTATGTTGATTTATACGTTTATTTAAATATTGTTGGGTTTGTCCAATGTAACACCTATCGCAATCTGAGCAATCAATTTTATAAATAACATGGGTTTGATTTAATTTCTCAACCTAGCTGCTTTGGACCCATATTTAACAACATAAACCAGGACAAAAATCAAAGCAATCTAAATAAAGACAAAATATACATATCGGCACCATACATACCACAAATATCAGAAAAAGATCCAATAGAGAAATTAAATCAAACCCATGTTATTTATAAAATTGATTGCTCAGATTGCGATAGGTGTTACATTGGTCAAACCCAACAATATTTAAATAAACGTATAAATCAACATAAATTATCAATTAGAAATTCCATAGCAACTCCTAATTCATGTAGTACGGCATTAGCTGAACACGCCATAAATAATTCACACAATTTTAACTTTCCGGATACAACCATACTGCATAAAGAAAGAAATTCCAAAAAACGCATGTTTTTGGAAATGGCCGAAATACAAAACAACAAAAAAACAGTAAATTATCAAACAGATATAGAAAATCTAAGTAGCATATATCGCAATCTTATTCAATGGTAACAATTTTTCTACATCCTGTATATGTGCTAACTGCAAAATCTCTTCTCAACGGCTATCCAATATCATGAGAATGTTTACAATAACTCTGTCGCTCTGACCATCAATATAAGTATACTATCAGCTGTTATAATTACCTACTCTTAAAAAGAACACATCAACGACGACACCAAATATTGATCATTCTCTGCCTAACTCGTCGAACTACACGTACAACACATACATACCTACCAAATAAAAAAATTATGAAAAACAAAATAAGACCAGCCCATATAATGAAATTAAAAGAGAAAATTTATATTAGGTAAGAAAACACTTTTTTAGATAAGTATGTATTCTGTCACTAATCTAATCTAAGACTTATGTAAAATTATTATTTTTAGCTTTTAACCTTTGAAAAAGTCCGAAAACTCGGACGAAACGTAGGATAATAGTCCATATACCTGGCTGGAAGTCCTCTAACAATAAAAATAGGAAATAAAGTTTTTTCTGTTTTTTATTGAAGAAAAAATTTTAATTTTTTGCTGGTTAATATACCGGGTATAAGTGAAAAGTGGCTCACCCCCTCTGTTTTCATTGCTTATAGAAATAAATTGACAAAATTTTAATATGTTGTTACACACATAGAATTGCATTAGAAGATAGTATTTTAAAATTTTATGCACTACCGGTTTCGCCGGAAATTACCACAACTTCCTTATTTTAAACAGAACACCCTATATATTTTTACATTTTTGGAATCTAGGGTGAATTATGAATATAACAGTATACAATTTTCTTTGATTGTTTATTTATTTCTTTTTTTTACGAAAATTTTAACCACCGACTTCTGCTTTAGAATTTTTACAGGTTGCCTAACTCATGTGGTGTGTTTCATATGGTATTAAGATTATTGTTTTGTAAATTGCATGTAGAGAGCTACTTGAAGGTAAATAAATTCAACTTCATTCAACATGATATTGAAAAAGTGAATTATGTATCAAAATGGTTGTTACTGAAGAGGAGCTTGATTTCCAAATATGATATTCCCACTTGAAAATGTCTGATCTTTATACATATTTTTGCGCCGTCAATTCGTGTACATACTGTATCCATTCAAATAATAGAGGAACTGGTACAAATATGGGCTACCATTTGATTTTTGAGCTTTGCAAAAATTTGGCAACTGACATTTAAATTATTCAGTGACATGATGCTAAGGCGATTTTTCGAGTATTAAAACAGTATCTTTTTTACAGTTAATAATTAAGACAATGAACTTTTATTAGTTTGACCAACTATGCTACAAATTGTGACGTACTTCGTTGCTCTACCCAAGAGCAGAAGTGTCACTTTGACGCCCAACACTACGGCTGTGTTCACGGTACGGAGATCTCGGGCGCCAGTTTCTGTTTAGAGTGCAGAAACACCACTTTACTCTATCGGCGGGACGAGAGAGGCCGGGCAACTGCAGTGAAGATACGGCTAAGCCAGGGGTCGGGAAAAAGGGAACTTACATACTACAGTTAAGGAACACACTCTCATTCAATATATGTACATTTATTCTACACACTAATTATTATTTACACTTTATACACACCTTAATAACTACAACTTATACTACAACGGTCTTACCTACGGACAAGCGGGGCAGTAAGCGGACGGTCAAGCGGTGTGGTACGGTAAAGCGGTGAAACGGTGAGCAGCGATGTCTTAACGACGGGCGAGCGGGGTAGTAAGCGAGCGGTCAAGCGGAGCGGTACGGTAAAGCGGTGAAACGGTGAGCAGCGATGTCTTAACGACGGGCGAGCGGGGTAGTAAGCGAGCGGTCAAGCGGAGCGGTTCGGTAAAGCGGTGAAACGGTAACCAGCAATAACTACCCTGCAGAATTTTTACGTGCTCAGGTAGCCCGGGGGACCCGCGGTTACGGACGATACCTCCAAGTCACCCTGCAGAATTTTTACGTGCTCAGGTGGCCTGGCCGGCACGCGGTTACGAAAGTACCTCTAAATCACCCTGCAGAATTTTTACGTGCTCAGGTGGCCTAGAGAACACGCGATGGCAACTGACAATACCTCCAAGTCACCCTGCAGAATTTTTACGTGCTCAGGTGGCCTGGAGGGCACGCGGTATGACGCGGTTCAAGGTGGGGGGGGAAGGTGTGACTGGCCTAACAGTGGCAAATTGATGATGACGACGGTAAGGTCAAAGCTCCCAAGCTACCCTGCAGAATTTTTACGTGCTCAGGTAGCCCGGCGGACCCGCGATTACGGACGATACCTCCAAGTCACCCTGCAGAATTTTTACGTGCTCAGGTGGCCTAGAGAACACGCGCTGGCAACTGACAGTACCTCCAAGTCACCCTGCAGAATTTTTACGTGCTCAGGTGGCCTGGAGGGCACGCGGTATAACGCGGTTCAAGTTGGAGGGGGAGGGGAAGGAGTGGCAAGCCGAACGGTTGCAAATCTAAGACGACGACGGTATGGTCAAAGCTACCAAGCTACCCTACAGAATTTTTACGTGCTCAGGTAGCCCGGCGGACCCGCGATTACGGACGATACCTCCAAGTCACCCTGCAGAATTTTTACGTGCTCAGGTGGCCTGGCAGGCACGCGGTTACGGAAATCCCTCTAAATCACCCTGCCAAAAAACGGACGCAGGTGGCCTAGAGGACACGCGGTATCAAATGATAGTATCTCCAAGTCACCCTGCAGAATTTTTACGTGCTCAGGTGGCCTGGAGAACACGCGGTGTAACGCGGTGGAACGCGGTTCTAATTCCAACCTTCGGCCGCTCTCCCGTTCTAAGGAAGGATATGAGGCGGATACGTTTAGCGCTCGCGGTTCACTAACTCTAAAAAATAAAGCCCGGAAAGTACTCACCAGCCAAGTAATACCGATTATTTACCAAACCTTTATCAAACCTTGCTACCTACTTCCGGATCCTGTGCTGGCTTCCTCTCTGGAGCGGTCGGGGTCGGCACGTCTGGACGGTACGGGCGGCAGCAACGGACTGTCGTGGATACTCTGCAAAATCCTCAAGCTACTAAACTCTGCCAAAAAGCAGAAGTAGAATGAGACGCGGTAGTCATGCGCGGAATCTCGCAATACGTCACCCGAATTCAGGTTAAAACAAACCTATACCTTCATACTCACAACAAGATTACTTACTATCCTCGTCGGCGTGGTTCCTCGGTCAGCAGCCAAACGGCAACTGACTTGTTCGGAAAATCCTCAGGCTACCAAACTCTGCCAAAGGCAGAAGTAGGCTGAGATGCGGTAGTCATGCGCGAAATATTTCAACTACGTCACCCGTTTATCGACTTAGAAAAATTCGCAATTACATTTGTATACCTATTTACCTCTGTACTCACAAGTTTACTTACTATCCAAGTCGGCGTGGTGCTCCGGTTGGCGCTCAGACGGGAACTAATTTAATTGTAAAATCCTCATGCTACTAAACACTGCTAAAACGCAGAAGTAGGATGAGATACGGTAGTCATGCGCGGTTTATTACAGCTACGTCACCCGCATTAAATTTAATTACCTATTTCTGTATACTCACGAGTTTACTTACTGTGCTGGCCGGCGTGGTTCCTCGTTTGGGAGCTGGACGGAAACTAATTTAATTATTTTCAGTCTCGGGCTCTTCAAGTTAGCGCGGGTATAAGGGTGCCGGGGACACAATGCGTGCGTCGCGATTCGCTTACTGCCGGCCACTTGGCCTATGTGGAATGTGCACAAAAACATCACTACCACCCATCTATAACTACCAATTAATCTGTTATGATTTACAAGCGCAGTACCATAATGGGTAAAATATTTTTCAAAACCTAGCTACCTAACTTAACTTAAAAATCACTTCGTTACAAAATATGGGCTTGTATATAATTTTGACCCAAACTGCATAAATAGAAAACACAAGAAAAGTAAAACCCAAAAAGATGCCAAGATAATGCAAAAGAAGGTTATTTGAAACAAATTTGTTAAAACTGAAAAAAAAGCAAATTATAATTTCTATATCTTAAACCTAGCAACACAAATCGTAAACATAGAAAATAGAAAATAAACAGAAAAACTCTATACTGGATAATTTACAGGAAACAACTACTCAGCGGACAAGAGCCCCGACCTGCATCGAATTAAACCTGCAAGCCTTGTTTGGTAGCTATGATCATTTGTCAGTTCCTTAGTAGACATAAACCGGTTTCGAACTTGTTATGTTCTGAGGTCGCGCTCTTGATACCTGGTTTGCGGGTCGCTATCAGTCACTAAGACATCAGTGATGTCTGACGGGTAGTAGCACTGACAACCAGAGGGATACACTTATTTATTTATTTATTTATTTATTTATTTATTTATTTGGTTACAACTGCCCAGACAGAAATCCAATTACGGGGCAGAGATATTACAAACATAACAACATACACAATAAACACTTATCACTAACTATGTCTGTCTTGTCTAGTCTGCTTTAGGCTAGCCTGGTTTTTTATTATTATTTGTTTTTCCATTACTTATGGCATACTGACGAGAACATAACAAGTTCGAAACCGGTCTATGTCCAGTGAGGAATTGACAAATGATCATAGCTACCAAACAAGGCTTGCAGGTTTAATTCAATGCAGGTCGGGGCCTTTGTCCACTGAGTAGTTGTTTCCTGTAAATCTTATTCAGTATATAGTTTAGCCCACCAGGGTTAGAGGTCGCGCTCTTGGTACCTGATTTGCAGGTCGCTATCAGTCACCAAGACATCAGTGATGCCTGACGGATAGTAGCACTGACCATCAGAGGGATACACTTATCAGTCACTATGTCTGTCTTGACTAGTCTGCTTTTAGGCTAGCCTGGTTTGTTATTATTCTTTGTTTTTCCCATTACTTATGGCATACTGATGAGAACATAATAAGTTTGAAACTGGTCTATGTCTAGTGAGGAATTGACAAATGATTATAGCTACCAAACAAGGCTTACAGGATTAATTCAATGCAGGTCGGGGCTTTTGTTCGCTGAGTAGTTGTTTCCTGTAAATCTATTCAGTATATAGTTTCGCCTATCAGAGGACACACTTATCACTCACTATGTCAGAAGAAACCCTATTTAAATCTTGTTTTAAAATCTTTGGTAGAATTAGGGAGCAAAAATCTCACTAGAACAGTCTACATAAGCCCATAATCTGCACATAGGCACTAAGTCGATTGTTCTCCCCTAGCTCATATTTATAGCTCTAAACTAGCCCACATTGGAAAATAATCAAAAAATGTTCATGAGAATTTTTTTTTTAATCAAGAAATAATAAAACTAATTATGGAGCACGAAGGTCTTAATTAGATAATTAGATAACTGGAAACTTCAATTGTCACTGTTCTTAGGAATTCAGCAGTTGTGGTAACCATACATGCATACGATAGCAAGCAGCCATTTAATAGATGGCGACTCGTACAACTGAAATACTGCGATGGCCCTAATAAATGCCTGGCCCATATTTGTACCAGTTCCTCTAATCTTTATTTCATACGAGAAACGAAAATATCATTTTCTTGAGATAACAAAATATTTAGCTGTTAAACTTGATGTTAATTCTATGCAACAATGTAATTTGTAAACAATAATAGGATGCGTAAGGGGTGGAATAATAAACATGAGTAAATGACTTCGTAGATGGAAGATACGGAAGGCAAACCTTATAATAAAGTGCTTTGGTTAAGCCAAACTGAATGAGTTTGTTTTTGTGTACTTCCAAGTCTTCGTAATTAATGTACTTGTATACAGGTTTAATATTACTTAAATGAAGCTGCAGTAAACTGAACAATCATAAATATGAATGTACGAAATGTTTTCAGTTTTTAATCCTAAAGTAGACGAGTGGAAAATTCAGCTTAGCAGACCTCGAGCAGTTTTTCCAAAGCCTGTTAATGCTTATTTTAATAAAAATCACAACTTTGAATTTTTAAAGGTAAAATAAATTATTAATTTAAATATAATAGTTTAATATAATAGTAATAAATATTTTTAAATTATGTATTAAATTCGATGTATTTAAAATAAATTTGTATTCGTTAATATTTTATCACATTTTTCAAATGCAGACATAGTTTAAAACATAAATCGAGTAATGCAATGTGGTAAACGACACCAACCTATGACTATTGAAAGTTTTATTTCTGGATTAATTTCTAGAACTCTGGACGTACTGTATCTTTACTGCAGCTATCTAAGTCACTATTATCCGTATGATAGGGAAAAGTGTTGTTTCAATAATGTAAAACAGGAACAAGTGCTCGAGATTTGTTATACACCAAAAGCACTGCTGTAGTTTTGGGCCTCGTAATGGCCCTTTTTTTCTTATGTAGAGAAAAGCGCGTCACAGTTTATTGGACATACCAATTAAGTGTATACTAGGCACCAATGTTTAATGGTAAAATGTTACAATTACTTATGTTTAAACTGTTTGCACCATTGAATTGTAAAGTTGTACACTCGGTTACACATTAATTTGTACATGTCAATTGTTAAAAATGTTAGATATTCTAAAGTGTAATATTTTTAAGAGATGGAAAACATAAATTTTAATAAAATTTTGTATAAAATTTTTAAAAAGTATGTATTTTGATAACGGTAAATAAATGTTAATTTACAGATTAGCGAATTTACTGTGACACTATTGAGTGCAAGAGACCATAGGTGTCGCCCTCAAAATTTCCAGGGAGGGCAGAGTAAACTTTTTTAGAAATACGTCTGAACGTTTCTTCATAGTGAATACTAAAAAAATGTTTTTCTTTTTTGTTGAATAAAAAACAAATTATCTGAAAAGTATGTAATGTAATTATATTTGTCCGTTAGCATTGGCGCAATGTATCGACACTGGTATTTAATTTAATTGCCAATAATGCGTATAATATTTTTGTTTATATCGCGACAATTGTACAGTGTACCCAACAGCACTAACGAATTTAGGGGGGGCAGCCCTTCCCCAAAATATTTGCCTTCCATCAAAATCAACACAAATAAAATGTTCAATATAAAAATATTCCGATATTTTTCTGTTAATCTGATAATACTGCATTATATATTATACTGTAAGGATGAACATAAACATGAGAATGTAAAGATATGACTATGTCAGAGTATATGTAGGGATAGTAAGGATGTATCGATGTTTTAAAAACATCGATGCATCAGACTATATACATCGATGTTTTGCCATTGATGTCTGGAGTTATCGATGGCAAAACATCGATGTTTATAGTCAGATGTATTGATGTTTTTAAAACATCGGTACATCGTTGCCATCCCTAAATTTATGTCGGTTGTACTAATTGGGAAGCGTCAATAACATTCCAATCTGCACCTAATTTGCATTTTAGAGTAGTAGGTATATTAAATATTTATATTAAAACTTCAATAGCATATAGTCTGTGGTGTTTCCTTTAATTTTTTAATTCAAATGAAATAGTTACTAAAGATGGAAGATCAAATTAAGTACCTAAAATAGTAAAATCACCATAAGTCCTTCAAAAATTCATTTTATCATTCAGAACTAAGGAGTTAAAAGAGCTTGTAGATAATGCATTTTTTGTTAATTATTTTATAATTAATAGTAAAATAATAATAATACATAATTTTTTTGTTTTTTAATGAATAAGAACAAATTATTGAAAACTAACTAAAAATTTTTTTCGTCAGCGATTTTTTGTGTGTATAACTCTGGTCCGTTCCTTCAGAATTTTCTTCTAGATCCGCTAGTGCCCAATAGATAATACATAGCGGCGCAGAGAGAGAAAATATCGTGTGCGACAGAGACTAACAAACCGCTTTACAGTAAAAGGGCGTGGTTTAGACCATTGCGCATCCAAACTCAGCTACCAAGGTTGAATCGTAGACTAACACGAATTTCTTAATATAATCTGGATCTCTGATACAATACAAATAAAATGTCCCCTACATGTAGGCTGCCATACTGTGGGCAATTTATATTGGCGACATATTAACCAATAATTGAAGGTTATGTAACCGCGGATATTTAAACCATGTTTACCACACAGAATGTGTGAGGCAATCAATTTGAGCAATGCTATTAAAAAAATTTGAAACCAAAACGGGGAAAGTTCTATTTCAATAAACTTGAAAATTCCGAAACAAATGCACATAAACATAAACGCAGCAGAAATTAGAAAACTTCCGAATCCAAGGCCGAGGCTGCACGGGTGAGGGCTGCACTTATGAAAAAATGCAGACAAACAACCATTCCCAACGACATTGCTAGTGCCGATGGCGGCACTCGAACCCGCAGGACGCTGGAGAGAATATTAGTCACATTTAGCATCGCGCGCTCTAGCCAACTACTTCACCGAGCCGGAGACTACAGTTTCATTAAACTATTATATTTATTTTATATTTGTTAATATTTCTACTTCTATCAATTTTTAAGTATGATAACATTAAATAGTGTTGCAAAATAGGGATATGAAAGGTATATTTAGAGGAGAGACAAAGATAAATCTGCACAGGGGCAGCAATTACCTTAACGATGGTCCTAGATAATACGTCTTGTGCAAGTTATATGAGGCGCTGGCATCTCTTTTATAGCTGACAGCTACCTTTAACAAAAATCAAAGGTACTGAATTGTCACTTAAGTAAAGAATATTATTGTAGGTACTTTCTATATGGATAAATGAAAAATTGCAATAAAATTTATATATAAATGTTAATTTAGCTTTGTTTTTAATTATTAAGCATAGTAATTGATTGTTTTTATAATATGACCTACATACTTACTACTATTACTTACATCAGGTACACTGCCTGAGGAATTCGAGAATCAGGAGTTGTTATTTGAATTTTTTTTTCACTTTATTTGTCAACATCACAATGACGAACAACAGTATGTACGTTGTCTTCGAGTTGGTTTCGAAAAAATGAATGAGTTTTGTAAAGCAACCTCGGCTGTGTTTATATATGAATCCTTCTAAAATATACACCATATACGACTGCTTAGTTGTAAAAAGTGATTGAGTATTTGAATGACCGCTCTCTCTATTGTTACTGAGAAGGTAATCTCACAAAGAGAATCACGAGAGTAACAGAATAACACAACAACTATGTAAAGGTTATGTTGTTTATTTTAGTTCTTCAGCTACCGTCTTTATCATGCGCGCATCACACCACGGTGCATCGTCCATAAAACGTTAAATAATGTCTATAATGTATATGTTGATAATGCAGTCTTATTACGACGTTTCCGCAACGTCAATAATAAACCTAAGGCACCAACATTCACAGTCCATATATTGTAGTCGGCCAAATGTTAAACCGTGTCACAACTAATAAGTGACTTCTTCTAGTCGGCCAGAGGTTGTGGATGATATGATGACGATTTTCTACACCTAATATTACATCGTTAATTTCTGTGCATATGTGGTCGTAAGTCGAAAACTTGCTGCTTGGGTTAGTACTCTCTTAAATACCCCCCCCCTTAGCCAAATCCTAAATCCACCACTGGTATGTGTTGTGTAGAATGTATATGTTATATCGTAAAAAAAATATACATATTTTTACTCATTGCTGAGTTATGGCGGGTATTTGATTAAAGTATTATCTTAAATCAAAAATATCTAGTAAACCGTTGTTAAAATTTCGCAAATCAGAACTAGATAGCAAATTTCATATTCGTCTATAGTAATTGAGTTTAAGTCCTATTTCACCATCAAATTTTATAGGTTATCCAATTATCCCTTGTAAACGTTTTTACAGATGGTCAGGTTCTCAATTGAATAGTGAGAAAATGAAAAGGGATGTTTTTTAGTTTTCCCTAAAGTAATAAACAAATATAATTTAAAATGTTGTGCTCCTAATGATTTTTACACAATAATATTGGATTCATCATATTAAAATAAATATATGTAGCTTATTAGAAATTAAAATAGTTTAACTCTAACCAACTAACGAAACATTTTTGGAATATCGTCCCTATATTAGAAAAAATATACGGGTTCCCTACAAGGATTCCTCAGTCCTCATCTTAAAAATTATCCCTAAAGGTATTTTTGCAATAATATTATTTCGTTCCGTTTTTGTAGAAAACTTTGCGAAGCAAAAACTTAATTTCACATGTCTGGTATTGTGTTGCCGTGTATTTCATTGAAAATAATCTTTACAGATTCTTAATAAAAGACAGTCTTGATAATACTGAACGTCGTCGTGAGCAAATTAATCCATATTCCGGTGCAGCTGGCACTTTGGCAGAAAATAAATCAACAGAAGGTTAAAACATAAAAGTTCAGAGGTCGACATATAAAAATTCAAAATGGAATATATCTTCTAAAGCGTAAATATTCAGTAATACACTCAAGACCAACAAATAAATAGAATAGTGATTTGGTAGTGCCCTAAACCTTCATATGTGATAATTTGTTTAAATAGTTCTTTGATAATATGCAGATCATAAACATCTTGTGTTTGTGTTTCGTGTTTCAACAAATTCTGGAAGACTCTACATACAACAAAATTTAGTACTACCTTAAAAGAACTATACCACTTACAGCTAAATGGGAGAACACACCAAGAATATTATAAACAATACAGGGTGTTAGAAGTATGAGCGCTATTATTAACAGGTTTATATTATATTGGACTAAAAGTGATATATTGGACTAAAAGGAACAAAAAATTAATCGAGTAATTTTTGAGGGATGATTTTTCTTATGAATTTAATTTATAAATCAGTTTGTACAATACATTCTTAATCTACCCATTTGTTAATTTGTTTAGTTGTCTATACACTTGCGTGTGTAATTTATTTATTTACTTATCTTAAATTTAGTATTTTGTTTCATGCATTTAGTATACACTATCACTATTTTAATGACTTGTGTAAAACTTTAAGTTATTGACATCAATAAATAATTTATTTTTATTCCTATTCCAATTTCTTTCCCATTCCAATTCCCATATCCATTCCCATTCCCATTCTCATTATCATTCCCATTCCCATTCCTATTCCCATTTATATTCCTATTCCCATTCCTATTCCCATTCCTATTCCCATTCCTATTCCAATTTCCATTCCTATTTCTCTTTCCATTCCTATTTCTATTCCTATTCCTGTCACTATTCATATCCCTATTCCTATACGTATTCCTGTTCCTATACACATTCCTATTCCTATTCCTATTCCTGTTCCTATTCCTATTCCTATTCCTATTCCTATTCCTATTCCTATTCCTATTCCTATTCCTATTCCTATTCCTATTCCTATCCCTATTCCTATTCCTATTCCTATTTCTATTCCTATTCCTATCCTATTTCTATTCCCATTCCCATTCCCATTCCTATTCCTATTTTCGTTTCTACTAGTACAGCCTACTAACTTTCCATGTGGTACTAGTTCGTTAATCTATTTTCCACAATCAATTTCATGAAACAGATTTACTATATAGTATACAAAAATCCTCCAACCTTGGCAAGGCTCGGCTTGTGATCTAAACAGTAAACGCGTTTTATCCATATCAGTTTGTTATAAATGTTAAAAGTGTTTATCAATCATACATTGTAATACTTTAATAGCTCTTGGCCTTTGTTAATTTTCATATTACATTGATACTCGGGTATGGTATAATTTGCGAAATCTTTAATACCTACAGAGTAAGAAAATAGCTCGAGGATGCCATTTCTACTTCCCTACATCATACTCGACAACTGAATCTTGCTTCTTGATGATGCTAGTCAACATATTGTATATCACTTGTTGTCTACAGTATACAGGGTGGGGCAATAGTGCGTCGGACCTCAATATCTTGAGTTCTACGATAGCTAGAAATTAAAAAAAAAATACAAGCAAACTAGCTGAAAATTCTATAGACGGAAATTATTTTTGAATATACGGGGCGAGCCAATTACAGGATCAAGTGCCTTTTTTTTAAATAGAATGCTATATATATATATATATATATATATATATATATATATATATATATCAGTAAATTTTTTGAAACATCTTACTAGACTCTATTCATTCCTATAATATTATTGACTATCTCCCAACCACTTGGAAGTAATGAATTTTTTGTTGAATAAATGCCATCTGCAGATGCATATTGAACAAATCATCAAAATCACAATTATGGGTTTTGCGAAAAACTAATGTGAATACTAGTTACGAGACATATAATTAATGTTTTTGAATCATATTTACTTCCAAAAAATGTACAGGGTGGTCAAAAATTATTCTTCAATTAAGAACTTTTCAAATTGAATTTCTTCAATTTTTTCAAATAGAACACCCTGTATATTTTTCAATCATGTGATGTAGAAATAAAAAACGAATATTTTTTAAAGTATTTCCCTGTGGCTAATTGCAACCATTTTTGTTTTATTAAGTAATAAGTACAAAATCCAAGAATAAACTTAAATATAGAGGTTTCTTCAAATAACTCATTAGAAAAAATTATAATAAGTGCTCCACATTTTGCCCATTTTGATTGGCACACATCTCTAAGCGCTTTTATATAAGGTTTGTTCCAACAGCCGCCTGGGACCAGTTTGAAACCGTCAGAAATATTTGCCTAGTTGTCTCTTATACATTAAGCTCACTGTATTTACATTAATACTTAACTGGATGAATATTTCTGACGGTTTCAAACTAATCCAAGACTGATGTTGGAACAAACCTATAATTACACAAACCATAAACGAAGTAAACATCTGGAGACTCTTCAAATGTAAACTTTCAAGGCTTGTTTAAAAACTAAAAAATCAAAAGTTGAAGTTTTTCATTTATAGGGCTCAGATATATTTTAATTTAACTGGCAAATTATTAAACTTATTCCTTAAATGTAATTATCACATTTCCTTGAAAGCTGTGTAATTTGAAATGCTGCTAACTGCTAGTAACAGAACAAAACGTGCTTTTGTATTTGATTGCGGTCGCACCCCAAACATTGCCATTTAAAAAATAAACTGGTATGCATTATAGCGCCATCATTGAGAAGGCTCAGTTTTCTTTATATTTATAATGTATTTTTAAGTTGGGCTTCATGTTTAAGTACTCCGAAAATTAGGAAGGCGATGCGACTCTGTAGAAGCACTTAGAATGTTCGTAATAATCGCGTGGTTCATGAAAAAATAAAAACAGCAAATTCTTAGTTTATTTTATATGAAGTACTAATCATAAAGACCTAAATAATACATATACCTATCAATGTACCTAACTATAAATCTGTACGTAAAAATTACTTTAAAATTATATAAAACTCATTATTTCATTTTGAGATTGGTTATTTGTTATCATGCGAATTACTTTTAATATTTTAAACCATACCTAAAATTTATAATTAAGTTATGGTCTCGTCTGTGTGATATGGGAAGGGCTTATTCTCATAAAGAAAAAGTTTACGGTAATCGTTAAAAAATAAGGCTTAAATGGAAAATTTGGCAATAATAATATTTTGTGGAATGAAATGAAATATAATAACGCTAAAAATGTTTGCTAATTATTGTTTTTTAACTTTTACAAAAACTTATTTTGTTCAGTACGACTGACTCAGTAATGTTATTTTAAATTCTAACTACTCTGTTCATTAAAACCAAAAATAAATAAAACAAAAGTACTCACCAGTTAAACAATCACATCAAAACTTTAAAACATCCACCGACAAGTATTTCTGCATTTTTGCTATGGCCCTCAGAAAACCTCAAAAGTAACTACTTTAGAGAATAAAGTGAACTTGTGTATTAGTAATTTCCTGAAGTTGCAATTTAACGGCACAGAATTACATTGCACAAGCTGTAAATAAGTGTTTCGTGCAACGTCAAAGCAAACATTAAGAGATATGTTTCTTCAGACAGTCATAAAAAGTGTAAGCGTTGGTAGTAATA
Source organism: Rhamnusium bicolor (assembly GCA_029963845.1). NCBI lineage: Eukaryota > Metazoa > Arthropoda > Insecta > Coleoptera > Cerambycidae > Rhamnusium > Rhamnusium bicolor. The sequence continues at coordinate 358,061 of JANEYF010002815.1, read as the reverse complement.
CTGATAGTGAAAAGCAAAAAAAATTTTAACTCAGCTTTAGTGGAAATGATTGTTGGGTGTAATATACCGTGGAGGAATATAGATAATCTATTATTTAGACAATTTTTGCAAAAGCGTAATAGTGGGCAGTATAACAATATTCAGATGCCATCCTAAATGACACTAAGAAAAAAAATATTTCAGAGATGCGTGAGTATTAAACAAAAAATATATTCTGTACTGAATGACAAATACGTCTGGATTAGCGTGAATGAAACCACCAATGCTTTAGGCTGGAAGGTGGCAAATGTTTTAGTGGGTGCATAATATTGGTAATATAATTTTACTCTTGAGATCGCTAGTTAAAAATACATATGTGTGTTAGTGCTATATTTACCAATATTTTCAACCCTCTCCGTATTAACTTTGGATGTTACAGAACTTGCCAAAATAACCACAAGGTAAGATATTGCATTATATGCATGAACATATTTACGCGGTAACACATCACCTAACGACAACCCTGGAATCGACGTCATTTATCGCTAACTTCTGCTTTCCACTGATAAGTAGGCTCATTCTGAGTAGCATGTAGAAAATTACTTTGATATACTGGTGTAAAAAGAAAAACAACTAAAGTAGTTACTTGTATAACAAGAGTAGAAGGTATAATTTTGTCGAACGATAACAAAAGTTGTAGCCCAAGTGGAGCGGTTTCAATCCGTTTCAGTTAGTTTCAATCTCTTTGAATCAAATAGTGAATAAGGTAATGTTGAGTTTGTTTCTGGATAAGTTAAAAGAAAGATACCTAGTAGCCTACACAAAATCTGATCTGCAAGTATTTTAGTAAGGTATGTTGTTAACAAATTTATAAAATCTTAACTCTATGAAGTGGGTATTTTATATTAAATTCAAATCTTATAACGAAGATAACGACGGATATTTCTAAAATGACGAAATTTATAGCATATTATCTAAAGAAGAATGCAGAAGAAGGGTATATATCAAACACATCTAAGATTTTTGGCAGAAACGAAATTGCTAAGTTTCTAAAGGAAGGCCTAGATGACACATAGTATCTGTTAATGAACATATTACTTGCATGTTTAACTTTTTTTACTAAATAAATATCTAAACGGTTTTTTTGATATTTTGAATATTGGAGGGAGTCATAGAGAAGAAATTAAAAATATGACCATTAACAATATTGAGATCATGAACTGCGTTTTGATTATCAAAATACCTGTTTCGAAAACCACGTGTGAGGCAAAGTTTTGCAGCATACTTGCGGAAAACAAGCTGCTTTCTACATTTAAAACAATTAAAAAAAATGTATTTTCAAAAGCAGAAGTTGAAAAAGAAATTAGTATGATTGTCAATAGATACAGTAAATAAAAAATTTTCATGTGTTTTCCTAGTTATTTACATTTAGGTGGCATGCTGATTTTCAGTATGTTATTGAAATGAATCTTTTTTTTGTATTTTTGGGTTCTTGTACTATGTTACATAGAAAATGCAACACCAACCATTAAAATATCTTAATAATTATTGTTTGCTATACAACTGGACTTCATGCCGGTTCCCCCTTCCCTCGAAAGGGGCCACTTGTATTGGCGTATATATTTCTTTCCCAAAAAAAAGTAAGAAATAGATAAATGATCTTAACGCCATTCGATAGAAAATCAAATTTTGTACAAGACACTTATTTTGTCTTTTTACAATTACCTATCTCTTTCTCTAAGGTCTTACAGCAAAAAACCTGTGGGGCTTTCCAACAACAACATATTTTTGACTGTAACTTTAAAATGATCCAATAAATCAAAATTTTACAAAATATAAAAAATAAAGGTGCTATATAACTTATACATGTTATTTATTTAAATGAAACCAACAGTGACGTGCAAAGAAGAATCTACAAATACAATAACATTAGAATCTATTTAAAATTATTATTATTATATTATAAACCGCAAGACATTGTAATTTTGCTTGCAATTATGAATAAATTGCTCAAAAGAAATTAAGGTTTCATATTCTCAATTGAAGTGTATAGCCGCTTAGTGCGCTCTTATAGAAAAATATTTCCCCCACTCTTATAATTTCCTAATTTAAGATTTTATTTAAGCTTGCATTAACTTGTTTAGATGCAAATCGACGTGATTAATTTATCTAACTGAATTAAGAAACTATTTACGGTTTTAAAAAGTTAATACTTATTAATTTATGTAAAAAGTAAATTTGTCAAAAATTAAAAGTGTCTATTATTGTGATGTGTAAGTAAGCTTCCTTGTTATCCATTTTTTGATACATACAAATTATTGGGTAAGTTAAAAGTCCTCCTGAACTAGGATTAAAAATATTTTAAAAGATTTTCGGGATAAAATGGCTGGTATTTGTGAATTGTGCAAAAGAAAACTGCTGGAAAATTAATTCGACCAGCAAAATGAAAAAGTCAATTGAATTCTTACAGCATAATTGCACAATATTTTGAAATTTCATGAAGTATATCGACTACTGGAAACAAATATTTCAGAAATAGATGGTGGAGACGGTATTGAGAACTGTTTTAAAACCCATGGCATAAGCTGGCATAAGACCTGTGCAAATTTACTCTAAAAATAATAAATGAAAATTAGGACATGTGGAGTTTGGCACTGGAAAGAATGTGAAACATATCTTTTAAGGATTTTGCCAATCATCTTAAAAGAAATGCCTTGCTCTCACCTTTTTCCATTCAATTACAGATTGCGATATCCCTTCTATCTTTTTTTGGGAAAGAAAAAAAGAAGTGCTGGGAAGCTTGGAATTCCTTTCCGTATATCACTATCATCTTCATAGATTAGGGGTTAAAGATTCAAAGCAACCTAATAATGAACAATTAGGAATGCTCTCGAAGTCATAACAATTTACGATAAGTATTCAGACCTCTGTAGAATACAGTTATTTATACAAAAACTGGACAGTTGAGCACTTACTCCTAAGAATGAATGCTCTGTCAATTCATATCAATGCATATAGTAAAAATATACTTCCAATTATATTAATATTAAAAATAGATTCTAATGCAATAACATGTGACGCCTTTTATATGCACGTCCCTGGAGTCTTCATTTAAATAAATACTATATACAAATTATATACCATTTGATAGAAAAACGAATGGTCTTTATTTTCTATAATATGTATAGTTTTGATTTATTGGGCCGTTTCAGAGTAATAACTAAAAATGTATTAGTATTGGAAGGCCCCCACATATTTTCTAGGGACCTTAGAAAAACAGAAAACAGTAAAAAAAAAACAAATGAGGGTCTTAGGCAAAATTTCATTTTATATCGAATGGCGTCAATATAATTTCTTACCGTTTCTGAGAAAAAAAATACATACGCAGATACAAGTGGCCACTTTGGTGGTAAGGGAGCACAGGTAGCCGGCACGATCTTTCGAGGTGGGTCTTTTTGAACATCTACTTCTTTTGACTTGTTCCATGCATGGTTAAAAGGATTTGGTTTTACTCAAAAGTGGAAGTAACAAATACCTGTCAATAGACTATACCGTAGGTGGTGCAATGTGAAATCGTTTCTCGGTGAACCTACGCAGCAACTTGTATATATACATACAATAAAATGTAACAAACTGGCCAATATAATGATATAATCATCTTGCACTTAACTAGTTTTATTGATAATAATAACATATTTACTCTTAATTATTGAATGAATTAACAACATATTGACGCATAATATATTTATAGCATTAATTTAAATTTTATCTTTAAAGTAAATGCATCGATGAAATTATATCCTAGCATTTATATGCTTTAACACAAAATAAATAATTTTTATGATTATAACAAAAAATAATATCATGTGTTACTATTTCTTTTATTATCATTCTGTTGCCAATTATTATACATTATACATTTATTTGTATACAGGGTCCAAGATATGGCTATTATCAAAACTACGTTCCTACCCCACCAATTAAATATACTGTTGGAACATTTAAACTTCAATCGATTTAATTATTATTCCTCTTGTAATGCGGATAGGCAAAAACAAGCGCAATAAAAACCTTTCAGTTCTAGTAAAACGAAAAGGTAATAAATGGAAAATAAGATAAGTGAGGAATGTGCATCCTCAAAACTGATTACTAGTACTTTACAATTATTCTGTTTTCCAGGAAAATGATTTAGACAATTTTTTCGATATTCTTTGGAATGTTTCTGTTTAATAATGCCAAGACAGTTTTTGCAAATTTGAGTGATATTTTTTTTATTTTTCGTCACAGAAACCGCACTTGCCCCATCATGAGGCCAAGTGGAGCAATGGAGTATTACTGTTATTTTTTTCTTCTTTTATTTTTTTACAAGACTTAATTATCTCCATCCATTTAAGAGCAATTAATTATTTTTGTCAGAGGAAAAGAAACTTATAACCATAGGTTCAAATTACGCTTATACACCAAAACAATTTTTGAAAATTTTCTATAGGTCAGAAATGTGAAAAATGTGAAAAACTCATTTATTACAAAAATATATTCAATTCACCTCTGCGACTAAGAATTGGGATCGACAAATGTGAAACATCATTATCACTTTTAAACACACCTCTGAGCAATCTTCAACTGCAAGTAATATAAATGTTAGACTTCTTGAGAAATGTACTTTTCTTGGCGGACCAATTATGCAAACTCGAGATTTTGCGATGGAGACGAACAAGTCGAGAACGGCCTGATTACTGGTGCGAAGTTGAAATATTTTGAATCCTTTAATCGGCGTTCTGACAGGCCACTGCAAACTTCGTAGAAATCTATCATTAATAGATGTTGAGGAAGACCCTACATGTCCAGGATGCAGGAGTAATGAGGAAATGTCTTATCACTTCCTGGGACAGTGTGAAGCGCCTGATGCATATCATCTTCGTACTGAGAGGCTTGTAAGGGAGGAGATGACCTTCCTCGTACTGAATAAGGCATCCTGACTTTCATGAGAAGATCAGAAAGATGTGACAAGGAAGCAAGAGTGCTGAATGGACGGCTGGAGGTGGGTAAAGAAAGTTTGACTACGATCTATTTGTCAGACGTCAGTCTCCCCCATCAATACCAAATTTATATTCATTTTAATTACACCTAATAAATACAACTATATTTTGAACCAAAATATAAATTGAATGCTATTGTACGTGATTTGTTAAATAAATGATTAATATTTATTTAACAAGTCACGCATCAAATACTGATCAAATTAACCGAAACGTTGTGTAAAAATACACTAAGAAGTACATGCAACAAATACTTACATGTATTTTTTATTCAGGATTAAATGTTTGTTTCATAAATCAATGCAAAATAAAATATAGAATCAGGCAATAATGTATAGGATACATTTACTAAGAGCCAGTTTGTTCTAGGTAATTTAACGTTACTCGGGACTCGGGATTTTCTACTGTTTTTTCGCTTCTTGCAAATAAATCATAACAAATCGCTTTAAATTAATATAGGCTTCTCTCAAATTGTGTACGTATTTTTTATTCAGCATCAATTTCCTCTGCGGTATCACGAACCGACAAGAAATCAATCTAAGAACGATGTTATGCTTCAAAATCCTCTCAAATTAAATGAATCTGAGTGTATCTTATATTTAACTGCGAACATAAATTTGAGCGTAATAGCTACCATTTTGAGCAACTGTTGAAGAATCCTCGTTTTGATTAATTGCTTGTAAATGACGGGGTTTATACCGTTTAATATGATTAACAGACATATTGGTATTAAAATGCCAAAATACTATAAATTTCTATTTCTAAGTAAAAAATATAATTTAATTCAGTTAATTTAAAACAAAATTTTTTTAATAAAATAAATTCTAAAATATGTTAAATATATACATGTATAATAATTCAGATTCGAGTTATCGCATCGTAATTTTGCTATAAGTAGGTTTAAATTTGGCACTTTTGCCTTTTTTATTAAGAATACTATTTCCGATGTGGGACCATCAATGATCGTGGGGGGAAGGTGGAGCAGAATAGCTAGGGAGCGGAGCCTCTCTGTAATAACGAATAAAATAAAGGCAAGTAAATTCTTGGGTTCCATGTAACTGCACTACTAAATTCTTATATAATCTCACATAAATTTATAGACACGATGTCTATTTATGTTTCTGGAACTAGTAATTCGATATTTTTTTTTCAAAAAAAAATTTGTATGAAAATCTTATTTTTTAATTAATCTTCTTGTACATAAAAATATAAAAAAGAAAATGTCAGAAGGTGGCATAGAAATAATTAAAAAAGTTGACAGATAAAAAGGACAAATTGGTCTATCAAATTGAAATTTCTTTTGGATTCAAAAGAGGTCCCTCGATCTCTGTAAAAAGAATACACTTCATTGTATTTTAGAATATGATTTTAGAACAATTTTTTTTCTGATCAAAATGAGTAAGATGAAAATGGGTACCGTCGTTTGGGCAGAGAAAAGTCAGAAGAAGTTGAAAGGTCGGTCCTCGCTATTGGCGAAGAATCACATCCTCGGAGGGATGGTAATGGAAGATGATGAATTGTTAGAAAAAGAACTAATCCGGAAAATTTGCGATGACGCGATGGTGTTACAACAGAGAAGATTTTGAAGAATTTCGGGAAAGTTTTCCTCGCGCTTTGCGATAGTTGTCGCAGATCATTTTAGGGAGTTTTCATTTGGTGGACATACGATTGAGCAGATTAGGTAGTTACAGACAAACCAAATCGGGCATACGAATTCACAAGTAGAAAAAAGTTACACCAAGAATGAGCGCTGTGAGATCCACTCGAGATATCGAATCTACACTCGATGCAATTTTAGGCCACAAGTTGAGAGCAAGACTAAATAAATGAAATTTCAAAGAGAAACGTTATACAGTGGTAAGAACAGATGCGAAATGCAGAATGATTTTCTACGGGACAAGTCAAGGTGACTTATCGCAAATTTCGTAGTAGAGCGCTCCTAAAATGTGACAGAAACGGTAACGCAAGTATACCGCTAAGCGATTATAATGCGATTTATCAAGGCTATAAATAGAATCAATTGAGAAAATGGAGATCTTCCGTGGTTAGCAGAAACACAACCATAACCTGAAAAAGACGCGTGAGTTCCTTACCGAAGCTTGTTAGTGTTCTTAAGGTTACTTCTAGCGATTGTCTGCCTAGTCAAAAGGATACTTTTTTTGAAGCAATCTCCTCTGAGTAAGACTAAATTTTTTCAACTTGAAGACCGTTTGGCCCTAAAGAATTTCATTACCTCACATATCAATTTAATTTGAGAAATGTTTAGAATACTTTAATTTTAATCTCAAAGCGAACTTTTTCAGTGTGGTCCTTGTGACTTTTATTGTCAATTTCCATTGTAAATAAAACTAAAGTTTCATAGACTCCTCAAAATTATTCTTCAGGCCTTCTGCCCTTTAGATATTCGAACCTAACAAAGTTTTACTTTAATGTCAGCTGGTGTCAAACTTCGAAGGTATCGATATGGACGTAGTTAACGTCAAAAATCTTATCCTGCATTTGACGGATGTCTCAGAGAATCCTATCATATGAAGAAGTTAAAACAATCATGCTAGTTTTGATAGCTACGTTTAATTCGGGCAACGATGTCTAATCTGACAGCCTCGTATTAACAGCGAAGCTGGTCTTGATATTTGAGGTTCAACTTTGGCAGTAACAACTGTCACTGTCAGTTTTACAATACCTCACTCAAGGAATGAGTATTGAGTAAAACTAAACTAAATCCTAAAGTTTATGTTGTTTTAAAGTTTTAATTATTTTTTTTGCTTCGTAGTAAAATGAAAATACGGTAACTAATATATATATATATATATATATATATATATATATATATATATATATATATATATATATATATATATATATATATATATATATATATATATATATATATATATATATATATATATATATATATAAATATGTATATATATATATATATATATATATATATATATATATATATATATATATATATAATATATATATATATATATATATATATATATATATATATATATAAATATGTATATATATATATATATATATATATATATATATATATATATATATATATATATATATATATATATATATATTATTGTGATAATAAGGTTTATTGTATTTTTATTTATTTATATATTTTGTAAAAATTTTGAATTGTTTTTATTAAATAGTTATAGAATTGAAAATTTTGTGTTTTATTAAAATCTATGAAACTTGGCGCCTTTATTTTAAATTTGTATTTATTTTATATTTATGCCCTTGCATACCCAGACTAGCTCATATTTTAATTTACAAGTTTTTACTTACTTTTATTTTCTTTTACTCTCTCTCAGGATGCAGGTTCAATTTTGTTCTTTCTATAGAATATTTTCAAAATTTAAATTTACAAAATCAGTACACATAAAAACTAAACACTTTCAGAAAACAATAAAGGAGATTGTTTTTAATGAAATATTTTAAAAATTTTTTTACAAATATATTTACAATTTTTTTACTTAAATTACCCCAACAAATTTTAAAATCTCGAGATTTTACCTTATATTTTTATCCTTGCGGTTGGCCGAACTGTCGTTTCTTGGTTCTCACTTCTCAGCAGTTACCACGCTTTAACGTTTGGATATGGCCCCTCCAATTTCCTGATATGCTTGTGTAGTTTATTTACTTTAATTTTGTGTTTTGTCTAATTGGATTTCTTATAACACGTAAGTACTTACAAATTTTTTTTACGGTTTCTTTATTTTCTTGGCTTGAAATCTGATTTTACAACCTTCTATTTATCATATTTTACTCCTAACCTTTATTTTATTCGTCTCTCTTCTCTTTAATTTTTTTCGATTCCTTTCCAATTTTCAAAAACTCTCCTCCTTTTTTTATCAATAACAACCCACTATCCATTGTTTTCTCTGCTTACTTTAATTTTGTATATAGTCAAATCACCAAATTTCAAAATTGACTAGTTGTCACAAATTATTTTTTTATGTCAAATATTTTTAATTTTGAAAATAAAAACTTTTATACTACCTTTTTTGTTGCTTTCTTAAAAACAATATTCTTTCCTTGATACTTTCCTGAGAATTTTCTGTAAATTTGCATGTTACGTTCAGTATAAAAATTTTTATCTTTCACATCTCATTTTTTTTAAATTTTCTTAACAAGTGCCCTATACTTTTTAACAAACTCCTTTTTATATAACTAGAACTAAATAACTACTGATAACAAATCTTTTCATATCTAGGTTAACATATCTTTACTCAAAAACTAATATTTTTGTTTGTACATTTTGTAGGCTGTCGAAATTGGTTTCACCCCTTTACACACACTTTAACACTGTGTCTTGAGCTACCCCCACTCACATACGAAGCACTGAGTTTCTCCTTTGTCCTCATGGCATATCTTTGCACATCAATGGATTTCCTGTTTAGTTTTTTTATGAAAATATAGTTCAACTATGCTGTCACACATACAAAAATCAAGAAATGTTTATGTTTCAACCCCAATATTGGAGAAATTATTATGGCATTGATCTAAACACATTACTGCACCCCTGTTTGGTAAGTTTTATTTCAGTTTATATTCACTTTTACAGACCATGCACTTTTTATGTTTCGTTATGAAAGTTTTAAGATAATTTACAATATTTTCCCCTGTTTATTGAATGTTGCTTATTTAACTTTTGTATAAAGTTCAATTACATTGACTCTACACTAGATTTTCATAAATTTCCCCTTTTAAAAGTATATACTATAACAATTGTCTCTTTTATAGGTGAAATCTTTCCCCTGAAATTATGCAACTTTTAATACTTCTGGAGTTAATTGAAGTGAAATTCTTATATGGGACTACATTGGTGACACCTTTTCGATGGCAGGAAATACACAATAGGTCTCTCGTCAGCTCTGCCAGTGAAAATCCAGGACTTCGACTTGACACCTTTTTCTTGTTTTTTTATTTGTTTTTCATTAAATTTTTATGGCCAATTTGGCTTTGCAAATACCTTATACCTAACTACATTTTTGATATGAACAATAAATACTTAATACTACTACACATATGTTAAAAACTAAATTAAAATTGTTTTCTGAAATTGTTCATTTTTAAATGTATGCATGCATGCTACTATATTTATTAAACTTTTTAAATTAATTAATAACATTGCTAAATGTGATATAATTCCCCCCAAATTTTTTAAATTTACTGATTTTATAAAGTGAATTTTCAAAATTTAATAGTTCACATTAGCAATTTTATTTTATGATAAATATGGGTATAAAAGTTCTATATGAAATCTACCTCTAATGGCATCTGAATCCACAAATTTTAACTCATACACATTTTCATTTACAACTTCATTAATCTGATAAGGTCCTTCATATGGCGTTTGTAGTTTCGCACATATTTTATTTTTCTTATTTGAAACTCGTAAACTTTTTACCACAACCATATCACCTTTTTTAAATTTTACTCGTTTAGTTATATTTTTGTTTGCCCTTTTTTAAAGATCTTTCCGCATTGTTTTTAATTCTTTTTATGGTCTTTTGCCTTAATTTTTGAAAGTCTACCTGTTCATCTGTCCTCCATGGGCGTTCAGGTAATGTTCCAAACATTAAAATCACGGGTGGTATTTCCGTTACCGTGTTTTGTACATTATTTAAATAATCCTCTACTCGTGACAATTCTTCATCCCATTTTTCGTGCTTTCCATCCACTAGCAATCTCAAAAATCTTAATACCTTCTGAATGTACCCACTTACAAACCTTGGTTCAAAATTTATTAACGATTTATATTTTTCGATTAATTCTTCAACGTCATCTTTGTGTTCGTGCACACAATTATTATTACCCCTACTTTATTCGCGTTTGCGATATTTTTACCAATTATGGAACTCGTTTGTTCCTTATAAACATTATTTGGACCCGTTTTGTCCTTAACACCTATAAATGGTACGTTTGTACCCCCCAAAATTATTTGACGTTCTTTGAAATCAATCTTTGCTTTTATATCTGTTAATAAATTTCCCCCCAATATTGCATCGTAACTCATTCCACTTACAACAAAAAACTCACCACTCACTCTTATTTCCCCAATATAAAAATCAGTTTGTAATACTTTTGTACATTCCACAATCTTTTTACCCGTTACATTAATCAAATTTACCTTCATCGCTTTCATTACCCGCTTATTAAACTCAGTAGAATCTTTTTGAATGACCTTTTCATTTATAATGCTTACTTCAGCCCCCGTATCTATTAATGCTGTTAAATTGTAATTTAATATTTTTATCTGAATACATGGTAATGAACAAATTAATCCTGAATCGTTTCCTTGATCGTTTTCCATTGTTATAAATTCTCTCATATGTTGATATGATAGAGAATTTATTGTTTTACCAGCCTCACCTCCCATTATTGAAAATCCGGTCGGAGTTTACCCTGATTTTCCGGTTTTATAATTTTGATTTTGGTATTGATTGTTCCTGTTATCTCCCTGATCTCTAAAACTTTGGTTTTGGTTCCCCTGATAATTTTGAATCCATACCCGTTTGTCATAGTTTTGATTATTGTTGTCATACGTCTGTCTGTTTTCCTTGTCAAATTTTCAAAAATTTTCTCTATTTCCCCTGTTACCTTGCTATTTATATTTAAATTTAGGTAATTTACTTGTTGTTTAATATCTTTTTTCTCATTTTCTAAATTTGCAATCCTAACATTTGACTGCTTAATTTGACCTCTTACCTCGTTTACCTTTATCTCTACTTTTTCTTCTGTCTTTCCAAACCTATCCGCTATCTGTGCACAACTTATCATCATCTCTTCTTCATGCTTTTCCTGAAAACTTCTAAAAATTTCCCTCACATTCTCAGTAATTTCCATCTTAATCGTCTCTTGAATCCGATCTATTCTTTTTATAATTTCTTCCTGATTTTCTTTCAGTAGCTTTTCACTTTCCATCCTGTTCTTTTCCATTAATTTTTCATTTTCCATCCTGTTCTTTTCGATGGTTTCCATTAATTTTTCATCTCTATCTATCCTGTTCTTTTCCATTAATTTTTCACTTTCCATCCTGTTCTTTTCGATGGTCTCCATTAATTTTTCATCTCTTTCTATCCTGTTCTTTTCCATTAATTTTGCGCTTTCTTTGTTTTCTTCCATCATCTTCCTTATCATTTCCATTATACTTTGATTTTGTTCAGCATCTCCCGATTGTTGTTGGCTTGTTTCTTCCGTTATATTTGTCGACATTTTGTCTTGTGACCTAAGTTTCATGTGCTTTTATATGTACGTAGGTTGCCAATTTTTGTTATAGAGCAGCCCCACGTTGGGCGCCACTTTATTGTGATAATAAGGTTTATTGTATTTTTATTTATTTATATATTTTGTAAAAATTTTGAATTGTTTTTATTAAATAGTTATAGAATTGAAAATTTTGTGTTTTATTAAAATCTATGAAACTTGGCGCCTTTATTTTAAATTTGTATTTATTTTATATTTATGCCCTTGCATACCCAGACTAGCTCATATTTTAATTTACAAGTTTTTACTTACTTTTATTTTCTTTTACTCTCTCTCAGGATGCAGGTTCAATTTTGTTCTTTCTAGTTAGTATATTTTCAAAATTTAAATTTACAAAATCAGTACACATAAAAACTAAACACTTTCAGAAAACAATAAAGGAGATTGTTTTTAATGAAATATTTTAAAATTTTCTTTTACAAATATATTTACAATTTTTAACTTAAATTACCCCAACAAATTTTAAAATCTCGAGATTTTACCTTATATTTTTATCCTTGCGGTTGGCCGAACTGTCGTTTCTTGGTTCTCACTTCTCAGCAGTTACCACGCTTTAACGTTTGGATATGGCCCCTCCAATTTCCTGATATGCTTGTGTAGTTTATTTACTTTAATTTTGTGTTTTGTCTAATTGGATTTCTTATAACACGTAAGTACTTACAAATTTTTTTTACGGTTTCTTTATTTTCTTGGCTTGAAATCTGATTTTACAACCTTCTATTTATGATATTTTACTCCTAACCTTTATTTTATTCGTCTCTCTTCTCTTTAATTTTTTTCGATTCCTTTCCAATTTTCAAAAACTCTCCTCCTTTTTTTTATCAATAACAACCCACTATCCATTGTTTTCTCTGCTTACTTTAATTTTGTATATAGTAAAATCACCAAATTTCAAAATTGACTAGTTGTCACAAATTATTTTTTTTGTCAAATATTTTTAATTTTGAAAATAAAAACTTTTATACTACCTTTTTTGTTGCTTTCTTAAAACAATATTCTTTCCTTGATACTTTCCTGAGAATTTTCTGAAAATTTGCATGTTACGTTCAGTATAAAAATTTTTATCTTTCACATCTCATTTTTTTTTAAATTTTCTTAACAAGTGCCCTATACTTTTTAACAAACTCCTTTTTATATAACTAGAACTAAATAACTACTGATAACAAATCTTTTCATATCTAGGTTAACATATCTTTACTCAAAAACTAATATTTTTGTTTGTACATTTTGTAGGCTGTCGAAATTGGTTTCACCCCTTTACACACACTTTAACACTGTGTCTTGAGCTACCCCCCACTCACATACGAAGCACTGAGTTTCTCCTTTGTCCTCATGGCATATCTTTGCACATCAATGGATTTCCTGTTTAGTTTTTTTATGAAAATATAGTTCAACTATGCTGTCACACATATAAAAATCAAGAAATGTTTATGTTTCAACCCCAATATTGGAGAAATTATTATGGCATTGATCTAAACACATTTCTGCACCCCTGTTTGGTAAGTTTTATTTCAGTTTATATTCACTTTTACAGACCATGCACTTTTTATGTTTCGTTATGAAAGTTTTAAGATAATTTACAATATTTTCCCCTGTTTATTGAATGTTGCTTATTTAACTTTTGTATAAAGTTCAATTACATTGACTCTACACTAGATTTTCATAAATTTCCCCTTTTAAAAGTATATACTATAACAATTGTCTCTTTTATAGGTGAAATCTTTCCCCTGAAATTATGCAACTTTTAATACTTCTGGAGTTAATTGAAGTGAAATTCTTATATGGGACTACATTGGTGACACCTTTTCGATGGCAGGAAATACACAATAGGTCTCTCGTCAGCTCTGCCAGTGAAAATCCAGGACTTCGACTTGACACCTTTTTCTTGTTTTTTTATTTGTTTTTCATTAAATTTTTATGGCCAATTTGGCTTTGCAAATACCTTATACCTAACTACATTTTTGATATGAACAATAAATACTTACTACTGCTACACATATGTTAAAAACTAAATTAAAATTGTTTTCTGAAATTGTTCATTTTTAAATGTATGCATGCATGCTACTATATTTATTAAACTTTTTAAATTAATTAATAACATTGCTAAATGTGATAATATATATATATATATATATATATATATATATATATATATATATATATATGAGATATATTCATTTGAGACAATATAGCAAATAGGAGATGTGAGGCAAATGGGACAATAAGGCAAATGAGACAAATTAGATAAATATGATGAATAAAATAAATAAGATAGAGAGACAAATAAGATAAACAAGGTAATTAAGATAAAAAAAGGTGCATAAAGTAAATAAAACAAATAAGATAAATAAAGTAAATACGATTAAAAGGATTAAAAAAGATTAATAAGATAAATAACATAAATAAGGTAAATGAGATGAATGAAATAATAAGGTATATAAATAAGATAAGTGAGATAAATATGATAAATAAGATAAATATGATAAATAGGACAAATGGGACAATAAAGGGCACATTCAATAAGAGAACAATAATGCTGATTTATTTATTTATGTATCACAAATTTAAAATTTAAATAAAAAATCTGACATATCACAAAATTGTTCCTTCTATTTTATTAGCTAATTGAATATTATCAAATTATCTGTCTAACATTAACTTGTTGTATCCATACATATCTTGTTACATTTTTAACAAATTTATATTAATCTTTTTTTTTAAATACATTAAAATATGAATAAATAAATGTAATACTAAAACATTGAAAAATTCTATGCAGTTAGTATCTTGAATAATTTCCAATTTCGACTAAAATAATTCTTCGACTTTAAAATAAATAATATTTCGCTGAGCAGCTATAATAAGGTATAAACAATTCTAATAAGTTTCAACATATTCACATGATAGCATGGCACGGCGAGAATATTTGAAAATTAACATTAAATTTCCAAAATGCGATTAATGAGATCTTGTAAAATTGAAATAGTTAAGAAGGAAAATGAAGAGGAAATAAGGTCTGACCTTTTTCTGGGGAGTTCTTTTTTTATTTTTTCGTTTAAGTTTTGATTTGCAATTTTATTGACAAATGTAAAAGTTTGTTTTCAATACTTTTCATTTAACTTTTTTATTGTATATGAAAAGAAAATTTGTATTTTTAGTAAAAGGACGTTCTAAATAAATATGTTTTAATTTGATTTAAAAAAAAACCACAAGCTCACTAATCCTAGAAATGCCTAGAAACGCTCATTTCGGAAATAGCACTCTTAATAACCGTTCAGGCATTGTTATTCATAGTTATTACTATTTTAATATGGAAAAAATAAATATACAATTGGAAACAGCAATAATAGCTGCCCATAAAATTCAAATTAAAAACAGTGGCATTATGGCAAAAAAACCCGAAAATATTCATTTTTAGTAATAATTCTTGAACAGTTCTAGATAACGAATATTTTAAAGTGCAATGCAATAAAGCAGAGACAAAGTTATAAAATATATAAGGCAGCAGGAAATCAAAATGTTTGGGAGTATTATATCTGCTGCACAAAGTTTAATTTTTTTTAAAGATCTAACTAGGAAAGTAAGAAGGATGGTAACATAACTTTCAAAAGAACAGTCAGAGATATTTTTTTATCTCTAAATTATATTTTAAATATTGTTATATGTATATATGCATGATTAAAGTTGACTCTGTTTTGTTTATTTTTTTAATTTTTGTTTATTTTTTAAATTTTTTCATTTTTTTTAAGTATTAAATATATTTTACTTGCAATAAATTATCCTTCAAAGAACGATTTTGCACACAGACCTATAGGTAGCCATTTAAACTACTCTTTATATACAAGTAGGGGAAATTCTACTATAATGTACCACATGATTATATTGCAACATTGAGGCTTCTAGGGAGATCTGATAGAATGTTTTGTTCCTACTGAATGTCAGAAAACTTTATGGTGAAGAAATTTTTTTTAACCTACTACTTATTATCAATTCAAACGGCAATAACCCCCCCAGGCAAAAAAAAATATGTTGCATATAGTTATGCTCACTTAGTATACATGGTGAAAATTTTACGTGCCTCATTCGATTTCTTTGCTGAATTTTTCACCTATGAAAAAATCTAAAACTAGAATTTTTTTTCTGAGGAAAAAAAATAATTATTAATAAATGAAAAATACAGAAATTTCCACCCTGTATACTAATACGGAAATGGACATGATATATTAAATAAAAGCCAGTTTTTGGCGACCACTTTTGAGGGACTGCAGCTTAATTAGAAATTATTTGCGGCCCTATGTCTGCAGGAATTATTTTTCGTAAAATCAGCTCCCAACATTATTTCTCCTTCTATTTTGTATACACCCTGTATAGAAGTACTTTAGTTTTTGACGTAACTAAATATTTTACTAGATATAAAAGACAACGGCAACTTATTATAGTAATATAATCTTAAATGCAAATAACGCGACGAGAATCCGATTGATTTGCAACCATGTAATAGTCAATATCTTCAGTTTGCTCAATTTAAGACGAATGGTGTTTCCACTATTCTATTAAAATTGAAGCTAAATGTACCTAAAGAAAGTCTTGATGACATTCCATCATTTATTATTAGAAATTTCTAAATTTAAATATAATTTTATTCCTCTAAATATATCACATTTCAAATAAATTTATAAAAAAAATTAAATAACATATTTACTTCCTCACCCCTCAAAGTAAGGAAGTTATGTATTCGTGAAAAAATTTTGAAAATTTTTATTACATTTCTGGACGAATCTCGACGAATTATGACGATACACAAAATTTCAGAGAGAAAACATTTTCTTTCTGTGTGTCTGTCTGTCTGGTTTGCGATAGCAGCTACAGTTTTTGAGATAAAGCTTTCAAATTTGATACACACTTTCTAGAGTTCAAGGAAGAGGTTGAGTCCGTTGATGAGCAAAATCGGTTCCAATTTTTGAAACGTCAAAAAATGTGACTTTTTTGAAATGTCAAAAATTACTTTTATTATAAACTCCACCACAAGTCGAGTTTTACTAGGGTGAGGAAGTTCTGATCTCCAAGTAATTGGCAGCGGTTTTTTGCTTTCATGTAGGACAATCATGTTTTTTCATCATTGTTCGAATTAAATAGGTAATAGATTTATTAAGTTGTGATAAAGGTTAAATTAATATATATTGGTATTTTGTTACTATTCCTTGTTTTTTATTTTAAAAATGTATTCACCACCATTAAAATCTATTTTTTTTTTTAAGTATACAATTTGCCGGTCAGGCATTCATCCAAACTGATTACAATTCTTGAATCCAACTACTGATGGGGACACTATCGTTATAAAGAGTACCTAATGGTGGATAACGATCTTATGTAAATCGGCCCGCGCTTTAATGCAAATTTGCTTTTGTTTCAGTGAATACTCTCGTTTAACTAATTACGGTGTCATCTCCATAATGTGAATACGATCTCAAAGTATGACAAAACTTGATTAAGTACATTCATTAAAACATGATGATGACTCAAATTTTACGATGACAGCGACAGTTTTTATTTATACACAGAAAATAATCGTTTTGTAAAATGTTGCACAACGTTATGGAATAGGTTTTGTTGGATTTTTTTAAACAATTATAAAATTTTTAAGCACAACGTATGAGATAATTACTCTAAAATAATACTAATTTGCACTGATTGCTCCTATTATTTTTTTAAAGACAAAATATCACACAGATTTTTCTCTGCGTACATATATTTTTTTATTTTGTGGTGTTATTTTAAGACTATACTGCAGTTATTTCATATCAAGTTTTCATTTATTTTCGATTAAAATTCAATTATAATAAATAAAGCAATTAGTTGGTACACATACATAATATTTTATACACATATAACTCAATGAGTGAAAATAAACATATTTATCACTATTTTTAGGCAAATAATAACAACACCCACAATAATATTTGCTATTAAGTATTTTATGTGGCACATTTTACTAAAAATAAATATAAATTGACGAACATATCCAGAGTAAACAGATCTGATTACTGAGCTTCTTTTATCCACCAGATAACATCGAAATTTTTTAAATCGACAATAAAGTGCTTAATAAAGGAAATCACCGAGTAGTACTGCAAGTCGTTGATTTATAACTTACGGGTTTTTCTACAATTCTATTCTTTAATTTGTAGAAACTTTATACTTAATCGAAAGATTGCCTCAACTACCTCTAAAGGCAGATATAGAATCTCCAGGGATCTGGACGGTGGAGTCTGAATTAAATTTATTTTTTATTTGTTTTTCTTGAGCGGAACTAGTTTTATTGGTTTAAACATAATAATAAAAACGTATGTCCCCTATTAAGAACTGGAAAAGCAATGGGGTTTGTTTTAAACTGGAAATGCTTATCTTACTCGTAAAGTTTCACATTAGTTTCCATATACTACAAATGGGCTACATAATAATTACTGATACTCATTTTGAGTTTCACTTAAATTTCGGTATTTACCACATACTGGTTAAATATAATTCTCTGCTCTTAACTCCTTCATTGGGCTTTTTGACGTAGAAATAAACATGGCAGTACTTACAGCTGCTGCTGATGATACAACGTTAGAAGACTTCTCCACAGGAGACACATTTTACCTACATATCACCAAACATCAGCATTTCACTGATTGTACCAAGTCACACACTATAAAACTAAATAAATTGATTTTACATTAATTAATAATCAGGCACAAGGTAAGATAGTTCAGATACAAGCTAAATCAGCGCACTCATGCTTTAAACAAACATCCTTTCCCGACCGCGTACTCTCCCTTCAACCCCTACGATTTTGCTTATTTTCGCTTTTTTTTGGGCGCCATCTCACCATAAACGTATTTACTAAAATTATCTAACTAGACAACCTCCTACTCAATTGTGCAAATTGAAAATTGCCTAACAGGATCAATACGGGGAGATAAAAAAATGGACCGTTGCAGTTTCAATACAGCTTTAGGCATACTTTGGCAGCGGAAATATTTGCCATTTTCAGAACCAGCAATTCCATAAAAAAAAATGAAAAAGCATTTGTATAATTGAATTAATTGATACATCATTGATATGTATGCGTTTATTTATATACCAGTAATATATGAAACCAGTATTGAGGCAGGAAGACGGGATAAACGTATATAATATTATACGTAACTTTACTCTTGTTCCTTAATTAGCGACACGACCGCTTTAGCGGAGCGGTGCTTGGCATATGGTCTGCTAACCTGAAATACAAAACAATGTGTAGAATTCGTGAAAACTATCTGCACGGTTTGTCAGTGCCTATAATGATGGGAATGATTGAGATATTTTAATAATAGATTATTATTAACTAAAATATTTTAACGTAGGTAGGTTGATCCCATATGAGTAATTGTTCATGATAAATCAAAAAGAAAAATTCTCATAAAATTCTTTTTTTTTTTTTTTTTTTTTTTTTTTTCTCATAAAATTCCTTTATTACTGTGACCGGTTTCGTGAACAAATTAATTACTTCACATCATCAGACACAGGACTACAATAGAAAATGTGTATGGTGGTTACATACATACATAAATAAATGTTAATAAGTTAATAAAACTTAAAAACAAGAAATACAGAAAACAATTATTTCAATTTTTTACTAGTAAAAAATAATTGGTAAAAAATGTTTAAAAAATTTTTTGTACAAGAAAGATTGAAATTATTCAAATTGAACAGGATTACGTTAGTTTCAAATTATAAAATCGAATAATGTAAAATTTAAACAATTAAAATGTGTAAAAAGGAGGTTCATTTTTATATAATACTTACATTTTTATAAATAAAAAACCAGGGTCGTCAAATTAAAATTAAAAAAGTTTTGCAACATAGTCAAATCTGTAAATGTAAGATATAAAATTTTGGTATCTAATTAACTTTTTGATAAAATTTCTAAAATTTTTTTTTTTAACGTGCTTGTCCTTTTAAACACATACATACACTACAAGTTAAAATCTAATAGGGGATAAATAATTTTTAAAAAAGGAATAGATTAAAAATAGTGCCCTCTAACGGACTATCTTAGAACTAACGTAAAATAAAATTAAAATTAAAGTAGAAAACTATGTGTGCACCAGGTTTCTTTTTTACAATACTGTAGTTAATTTTATTTCCACTGCAGATGGTGACAGCGGTGAAATTGCATTTGAATGTGGTGAAAATATTAACTTATAAGAAATTGAGGTTATTTTATAATATCGTGCACGTGGAACAGGTTTCAGTAGAAAAAATTACAACAATACAAAATAAATCAGACAACCACAGAGAAAGTCAATGACGATTGAAATTGGATCTGTGAGTTCAGAGATAATGTGTTGGGATCTCTTGAATCTTTCAGGATTTCTAAACTCTACTTCTAAATTTTATGAGAATTTTTCTTTTTGATTTATCATGTAAAATATTTTAATAAACATCTAATATTAGTAGTACTAATTTTAGTATTTTTAGCCTCCTAAAGTATGTACCTGTTTATAAAAAAACCTAAATCTGTGGGTTTGCTGTATTTCTTGTTGCACCATTAACCTCGATAAATGTGGAACGGTAATTTTCTTTGTACAGACCAAACTGTTCAAATTTAACAGCCATGAATGCGGAACAAATATTAGTTGTGACCATGTATGCTAATCCGATGGCATACTTCAATTGTTCTGAATAATACATTGTATCAGGCGGTATGTATTTCATTAGTCATTTTATACGGCTTTTATTTGTGTTCGTCAAGCCGCGGATTTACAGAGGAGGCAATGAGGTAATTACTACTTCCCCCAAGATTCTGTTAGCATCATCTTTCAAAATTTTAAATATTAAATACAAAAATATGAAGCAACTGTCATGTTAATACCTTAAAGAATGTATTTTCCGTTCTTGTTGTTGTTTGTTGTTTTTGTATTTTTTGCTTCTTTTGTATTTTTGAACCCATATTTTATTTACATGTGTTTGTCATGTTACCCTCCGCTTAAGTTCAAGGTCTACATCCGCCCTTGGTATATGATATCCTTCTGTCAACCATAAGGCGGTAGTAGCTTTCGTTCCTAGACCCTGGTTTAGTTCCCTCTCTCTGACTTATCATTTATTATATCAGTAAGACGCGCTTGAAGTTAAACTCCACAATGCGATTTTGTTACTAACTATTTTTCAGTTTTTACGATACAATTCATTGGTCCGTTACACTGCCCCCCTGGTGCGGCTATGACTCCGCGAATATTACAATTGGCACTACCTAGCACCCAATTTTTAATGCTAGCATGAAACCAACACCGAAGTTATAACCATTTGTTGCAAGGGGGGCTAAGGTAACGATAGCTCCCCACGGTGCGATTATGACTTCTAACCTTTAACACCACAAAACTTACATCTAGCACCATCTAGCACCCAAGATGGAGAGCTAGCACCGCAATAGTTTCGTACTTATGGTTATTGTTTACGGGGGGATAATGTAACTCCAGACCCCCCCCCGGAGAGAATACGACTTTCAACTTTTAGCACCACAAAATTTAAATTTAGCACCGCTTAGAACCCAATTTTTAAGACCGGCACTTCGACAGTATGGTACTTATAGCTACTCTTTTCCAGAGGGACTAATGTGACCATGGCTCCCCACCCGATGCGATTACGAGACCCATCTTTTAGCACTCTCATCTGACACTATCTCATATCCCATCTGAAAAGCTTGCACCGTATTTATAGTTACTATTCGCTAGTGGGTCTAACGTCCTCCAGTATTGTGCAAAGATAATTAATTTTTTATCTAGATAAGATAACAGATGTTCAAAAATATTATCTAGATGAGATAAAAGGTAATCTTATATTTGATTAGCTATATTAAAATAATTGATAATTCAATATTATCGAGATAAATTTCAGATTATTAAAAAAAAATAAGGCGATTAATTTTTTTAACATATGTATAAATGAAACCACCCATACAGATTTTGTAATATTATTTATTGCTAGATGTATGAGTATAGTATACAGAGTGTCCCAAGTTAACTCTGCAACATTGCTTACTTCGTTATTTTTGGAGTTACAAAGTCTGTCAAATTAGCAAATTAGTAGAATTTTTTCTGCTGATTACGATGGCGAAAACAGAAAAACAATTGAATGTAGCATTTCCGAGTTATTCGCAAAACACGAATTTTTTTTAAATGAAAGACCGTATATATATTGCTCAAGCGGTATAATCGCCAGAACCCCTCATTAATTTCAAATGGCCAAATTGCGCTGTGACAGAGAGAAAACAGAGCCGATGCCATGGCTGGCTACCATTTTCAAACCAACAGTTCAGGGCCAGTGAGACCGAGCACCAGGATGATATCGATGCGACTATATCTAATATCCCCACCTTCGTCCCTATCCCACCTCGCAAACTTTCCAAATTAATAACCTCCCCCTCAGAATTAAAAAAATATATAATCAAAACCCTACTCAACCTAATAACCTCTGGTACAGACACAATTCTTAACCTCCTTTATAAAAAACTCCCAAAAAAAGACCCTCGTCCAAATAACCCACACGATAAATTCGTCAATCAGTCTGCCCCACAACGCGGAAAACCTTGAGTATTGCTCCCTTTTTAAAACCTGGAAAAGACCCCATATTAACCGCCAGCTACAGACCTATCTTGCTATTAAATACAGTAGGAAAAATTGCAGAAAAAAATGATTTTAAAAAACCTTAATAAAAACAAACAAAAATAATTTAATACCAAACTTGCAATTCGGCATCAATACCATGTTGTCGTTGTGCAGAGTCGTGCACGATGTTATCGAAGTCCTTAATAAAAAACATTGCACTAAAATGCTGCTTCCTGATGTCCAGAAGGCATTCGATACAGTTTGGCATAGAGGTCTCCTGCATTAACTGCAAAATATACACAATTTACCTGTATACTTTACAACACTAATAAAATCCTATTTACAAAATAGGATATTCACTGTAAGAATTAATAATAGCCACTTGAATCACTTTCAAATCCGGGCGGGCGTCCTCTAGGGCACGGTGCTATCTCCAGTACTATTTAACATTTATCTAGCCGACCTTTCCACACATCCTTTAATACAGACAATAATGTATGCAGACGACACAACGATCTATGTCCAGTTCTTTTACGCAAAAACCACAAATTTCAAGTGCGGTATCATCTTATTGATTTGCTTAAATAATATAAGGACTAGAAAATTACGATCAACGAGATTAAAACAAACAATGACATTTACTAAAAAAATTCACAAACATACGGACATTCACGCCACTATCAATTAACAATAGAGTTAGAATTAGAGATCGTAATTACACTGTGTGGACTATCGCTAATCCCTCTGGCAAATAGTAGCTATAAGTACCATACTATTAAGGTGCCAGCTTTAGAAATTGGGTGCTAGGTGGTGCTAGATGTACATTTTTGTATGCTAAAAGTTAGAAGTCGTATTCTAACGGGGGGGGGGGGCTGGCGTTACATTAGCCCCCGGTAAACAATAACCATAAGTACGAAACTATTGTGATGCTATCTCTGAAATTTGGCTAGATGTAAGTTTTATGGTGCTAAAGATTGGAAGTCATATTCGCAAGGGGGGCTATCGTTACAATATCCCCATTGTAACAAATGGTTATAACTTCGGTGTTGGTTTGGTGCTAGCATTAAAAATTGGGTGCTAGGTAGTGCCAGATGTAACATTCACGGTGCTAAAATCTAGGAGTTTTAGCCACACCAGAGGGGGTAACGTAACGGACCTTACAATTCATCCGCATTTAACGGTTGCATTTCTTTTTCTTCTTGAATAATAATTTTATTGACAAATTAAATATTATCGTAAAAT
Organism: Rhamnusium bicolor; assembly: GCA_029963845.1. Taxonomy (NCBI): domain Eukaryota; kingdom Metazoa; phylum Arthropoda; class Insecta; order Coleoptera; family Cerambycidae; genus Rhamnusium; species Rhamnusium bicolor. The sequence goes on along the minus strand of JANEYF010002815.1, from coordinate 333,874 downwards.
GAACTTAGTACGTTTCACAGAACAAGTTACGACTAATTTATATGAATCAAAGAGTAATCTAACGGTATTGGTAAATATTTTTCTTGCATAGAGAACAGATTTTTGTGCGCACACAGGGTGATTCAAAAATAAACCGACTAAGAAAACCATCAGAGTCATACTCACTAGATTACGAAAAAATCTTAAAGTTTGAATGGTAAAAACTATACCCATCTATGGTTTATTAGAACAAATATGTATAATTTAAATGGCAAAACCTTTCTATGCAGCAAAAAAGTCTTATCAGCGTAATTGCAAGAAATATACATATTTTTTCTCAATGATACATTGTCGATATTTCCGATTTATTGATCTTGTGTTGATAATAATTATGGGTTAAACGAGAATAAAAAGTAATAAAATGGCTTTTACTTCTTGTGAAAATAATAAATATGGTGCTGGTGTACGGTGAAGTGCTAAACAATAGCATGTAATAGTATCGCATCTCAGAGATTACACTGAACGGTTTCCTGCACGTCGCCATCACGAAACAATTGAGTGTATTGCAAGATCTTCTATATTTCGGAACATTTGAAATTCAAGCACATTTACGGGGATGTCACGTCACCATAACGACGCCATGCTACAAATCGAGAAAGAAGTGTTGAATGCCGTCAAGGAAAATTCCTCAGTAAGCAGCAGAAGGTTGGCTTTACAGTTGCAAACATCATTAGCTACAGTATGGCGAATATCACGGGAGCAGGACTTATATCCGAAAGATCCGTCAAAGTTCCTGGAATATTATCGGTAGCTTCTGCAAAGAATTGTTGATTATCCAAACTTCCCTTGGTTCATGTTGTACATCAATAAGGCTATAATTACTCGACAAGGGATTCTTAACATGTATTACACGCATGTCTGGTCCGAGCAGAATCCTCATCTGCTATGCTGGAACACAGGTTACAGGATCGGTTTTGTTGCAATGTGTGGGTAGGAATAGTGGACAATTGTTTAATTGAACCCCACATTTTGTCACCACTCATAACTTTAGTGCATTTCCTAAAATTTTTGTAATTAACACCTTAAAATATTCCAAGAAGTGCCTCTTGTTATACACCGGGATATGTGGTTCCTCCTTGATAGTATTCCCATATATAAAGCTTGCAACTTACGAGACTGATTGCCTGAGAAATTTCTGGATGGGTGGGTGGGAAGAAACGGACTAGTAGCATGGCCTATCCGATCGCCAGATTTTACTCCGAGTGATTTCTATATATGAGGTACATGAAACAACTGGTTACTGGTATATTCAACAATATGATCGAGGAACTACAAGCCCTGCAAAATTCCGTGGATAGCATTTGCCAAAATGTTGATGATTTTGAGCAATTGGGGGGTTTTAAAGATACTTTTATTAATTCGTTATTTATCTGAAAATTACCAAAAATATGAGAAAATTGTTAAATACCCTTTCAGATTCTAGCGAGGAATTTAAGTTTTCTTTTTCGGTTTATTTCGGAATCACCTTGTATATGAAGCAAAGTTTTATTTCAATTAAATTTATTTCATGTCATTTAAAATATTTTTGTGTGGTGTTTAATATTTTAATATTAAAAATGTCAATCGCTGAATAAACTTATTTTTGAATGCAATTGTTAATTTAAATTTAATTTCATATAACTTTCAACGAACATGACATAACATAAAAATTACAGTAATCATTTACTGTTCATATTATGGCGAAAGATAAAATTTCTAAAGGAAATAAACTATAGGAAATATATCATATCATTAAAACTTACATTTCTTCAGTTACTACATCTTCATTTTCCGTCTCTATTTTAGTTGATCTGAAACAAAATCAATTAAATGTAAATCCATATTAGTACATATGCATAAATATTTCATAAAGTATAAAGTAATACATTTGTGCCAAAAATATATTTTGAGTTTATTGTTATTGATTAGTAATTCACTGCATTGTGAACATTAATGAATTATTATAATGTTTAGTTATGTTTTGCGGAAAATTAGACTTGTAATAATTATTATTTAACATATTATTATTGTAAAATATAATAATATGCGGGTATAAATAAATCCGCAGGATTATTGTGAGGCAAGCAAACAAAAACTTTTATTCGAAACAGGATTTATCAGAGGTAATGAAACCGCTTGTTGTGTGTCTGAAAAGTCGTGCATTCACCCCCTATTAAGGTTGAGAAGTTCAGTTACCCATAACTTCGTTACCAGTATAGAAGATTTTTTTAAGAAAATATTCCCCTCATTACAGGCTATAAATAAATGTCTTGATGAGAAAGAAGTATATCCTGAACTCTTCTTTTGTTCCCGGCAAATTTCTCAAGAAATTTAATAACTATAAACAAAGGAAGTCTAATTTTTCAAATAAATTTGAAAAAACTTTTTATATGAAAAAGTGAGTTAGAAATAAATGCAATTTTAACCGATGACTTTATATAAAAGTGTTTAAATGAACCTAAAATATATTATTCAGTACAAAAGTAAACATATTTTTAAAACACTTTCAAAATATCATAAAACAACCTGTCACTACTGCATTACTGGTTAGGCTTTCATGTTTACGTATTTGATTTATTTTTGAATAAATTTGTACGTAATATTTTGTATATTGGATATCTAATGTGTATAAGTGTTTCCACAGATTACCAATTTCCCAAAAATAGCATCCAAAATTTTGTTCATATTTTTCAATTTTTTTTTTATATTTTGTAATAAAAATTATAGAGTGTGATAATATTTTGATTTCCTCTTAATAGAGTTGAATTAATTTTTTGACAATTAAATCTTTATATAAAAAAGAATTAAGGAATTTTTATGCAATATTGAATGTAACTTAAAAATTTAGAGAAAACTGGAAAATGTTTGAGATAACGCATATAAATTAATACTCTTCAACATCACATATCAAAAAATCTGGCTGATGCTGGTGATGTATAAACAGATTTTTTTGCACAGACATTTTTCTTGGTTCTACATCGAATCACATCTAAGAAACTACATTTAAAACATGTGATAGATTTTCTTCATTTTTGTACAGTCTAGCCTTTTGGATTCAGCATCATATTATTAGAGAGAGAACTAGTGGTACACTGTACCACATTATTAGGTACAGTGCCGCTTATTCATGTAAATGCAAGAAAAAGGCGTTCTGATATGGACGTACCAGAAGATATACCATGGAAATTAACTTTTCCAGAACGTTGAAAACGTGTTCATTTCTATTTTAAGTGTTTGTCCTCCACTAACTCAAGAAGTGTTTGTCCTTCACTAACTCAAGTGCCCTCCAAAATAACAATTTAAATGAAAAATATAATTTATATAACATCTTAAATTTATAACATTGCTACTTTTACTTTTCTTTGCAAAACCTTGCATGAAGGGCAGGTAACGCCTTTCTCTGAAGAGTTGGGAGTTTACTTTCTATATTTTTTTTCTGTCCACAATAACAATAACAATGAATTTCTTTTTTGTAATCAATCAATCGGTCAAAACAACATGTTTATATATTATATATGAACTAATCAGTTCAACGTCTACCCCCAAGGCCAGCCAAACATCCACGGTGCAACGCGCCGTGGCAATTCAAGGGCTGGAGGGGGTGGAGTTGATTTGATATCTAAAATACTAGCATCTATCCTAAATTGAAGGATATAATTAATACATGTCATTAGAAACTTATGCCTAAGTTATAAATAACAAAATAGCAAAGATTGAATGTAATAATAAGTAAAAATATCAGTATATTATGGTGAAGGAATATTTATGTTAAAGCTGTTTTATCACTCCTGTGCCGACTACAACAGATAATATGGCCCATGTTTTTATATGAACTTTCAGTTAATTGCTTTGCAATTTATAAACACAATTGTACTAAAAATGTATAAGACAAGAATATTTTCAGATAACATAGCATGCTTCTTAGGAGCTATTGAGATAAATACACAGACAATTCTCTTTTGTCTTTCTTACGAGAACTTTTACCTTCAAGTTAGTAATATTGGTAACATCAGAAATGATCATTTAGAGTAACTGCTACAAAAATGGGCTAGGCATTTATTATGGGCTATCGCAGTATTTCAGTTGTACGAGTCGCCACCGCTGCGTTTCTAAAAACATTAGTGAAAATTGGAAGTTTCCTGCGCAGATACAAAGTTTTGTAGATATCTAATTGCATCTGATTATAACCAAATTTACAGATAGAAACTTTTCATGGTAGTTTGAAGCGAATATGTAAGGCCTTTATGTTTCATTATTAGTTTAATTATTTATTAATTCAAAGAAAATTTACATTCCCATCAACATTTTTAGGTTATTTTCCAATACGGGATATTTTAGAGCTATAATTATGGGTTAGGTGAGAACAGTTAATTCAGTGCCTTATGTGCAGATTATGGGCTCATGTATACTGTTCTAGTGCGATTTTTGCTCCTAATCCTGATAAAGATTTTAAAATAAGATTTAAATAGAGTTTTTTCTGTTCGTTTTCTATTTTTTATGTTTGTGATTTGTGGTGCTAGGTTTAATATGAAGAATTTATAATTTATTTTTTCTCTGTTTTGAAGTATCACAAACTTTTTTTGCGTTATTTTGGCATATTTTTACTCCTCTGGTGGTTTCACTTTATGCAATTCTGGTCAAAATTATATACCAGCACATATTAGTAGCACCGTTGGTAAAACTGTAAAAGTGCATTGTTTTAATTATTATTTGTTAAAAAAGATATTTTCTCAGCACTTCAAAAATCGCTTTACCAACATGTTATAGAATGCATTAAATGTCAGTTGCCAGATTTTTGCAAAATTTTAGCAAAACGTATGACTTTCAGAGCTCAAAAATAAAATGTTAACCCATATTTGTACCAGTTCTTCTACTTTTCTTGAATTTTGAATTGGTTCATTTCTTCTTCTTTTGTTTTTATTGTTGAATACTTACTGTAATCTGAACATGAGAACTTTATCCCTAGGGTGGCAGGATTAATTAATTATGTGTTTTAAATAGACAAATGCGCTCTGGTTTGTTTGTAAGAAAGAAATGAAAAAATAACTGTTTCAATTTAACAAAATTACTATTAATTTTGCTATTTTTGGAGTTATGCCAGATTAAATTTTAAATATGTTATTATTATCAGATTCTGTATACATTTAGCTTTCTATTGCTATGCCACACTTTATATTCCGTTATAATTTTTCTCTCGGGATGTCTCTCGCACCCTTTTTACATTTATTTCTTAAGCCTATTAACAAACATGACTAAACTACCTTAAAATACTTAAGAAGGTATTATGAACTTATTTTAATAATTTTACACTGGGTTTTTACATTATTTATTAATTTTCTTTACTTTTTATTTTCAGTACACCCAAGTCTCTGTGAAATTGATCTGTCTTTCTTAATTACACAAATGTACTGGAGTTCCACTATATGGGAATTGTTAATGGCACTACTGTCTTTGAAACCAGTGTAATATTTCTTAGCTGAAAACTGTATTCTTAAAATTATGTCGAAAGCATCGTTTCACCGTCATTCACAAAACATGGTTTTGGATCACAAAAGTTTATATCCTCTTTAAACCTAGAGCTCTACTACTTAGAGTCTTTTATAAGGTAAATCTCTTACTTATTTCACACAAAGTTTATAATTTTAATTTTTGTTCAAATAACCTTAATTTTAGTTTCATAGTCACAATTATTAGTTTTTATTTGATTTATAGTACAGTTTATTTTAAAATTTTAATAGTTAATCCTTTCTAGGTACTACACCAACACTTAAGTCCATGCTGTGGTAATTTAGTTACATAAATTTTACAATTGAAAATTACATTCGGCAGTCACCGATAATGTTCTACGTTACAAGTTTAATATCCTTATTTCTAACATTATACCTAGCATTATCTTTTGGAATTCTACTTACAGGTACCTAAGTTACATTTCTATCTATATCTAACAGTTTACATAATAATTTAATAATTTCTTGTTAAATCCAAACTGTAATCGTTACGTTAACCTTACAATAGTGCATTGTAATTGAAAAACCTCTTGCTCATGCCAATCTCTCAGTTTCTAAGTCTTCTGTCTTTTACATTTACATACACAACATTATGTTTTACTTTTTTAATATTAAATTTCATAAATAAACCAATTTTTTAAAGTTCAATTCAGCAATTTCCACAAATTTGTGTCGTTTCTTATAAATTGTTTCTAATTGAATCTCAAATCTCTGGCAGTTATTAGTACTATTGCAATATATATATATATTGCAATAGTACGCAATAATACCATATATATATATATATATATATATATATATATATATATATATATATATATATATATATATATATATATATATATATAT